>JBAMYA010043649.1:0-13173 GCA_037176975.1 Arrhamphus sclerolepis | reverse complement strand
GTGTGTGTGTGTGTGTGTGTGTGTGTGTGTGTGTGTGTGTGTGTGTGTGTGTGTGTGTGTGTGTGTGTGAATGTGCAGGCACCCCTGCTTCCTTCAGTCCATCTGTTTGCCTTGTATCTGCTTGCATTGCTTCTATACTCTGTGGTATATGTTTTGGAATACCCCGATGTAGCAGCATTTTCATTTTCAACTAACTTCCTGTTAACCGCTCCTGCCTCCCTGGTCTTTAAGGTCTCCTGCATTTGGGACCCTGAACCGCCACCAATCTACAGTATGAGGATGTAAAACACACGGGCAGATACCACTGCGGCATTGGAATCATCCAACAACCAACTTACATGACGCTTTTCTGAATAAATGACGTGAACTCTGCCTGCAGCAGGGAACCGTGAAGTTAGGGACCAGGCTTTCAGCGCCCAGTGTCACCTGATGCTTGAGGGCAGGAGGCGGGAAGGGGAGTTCATTGTCTTTCTGTACCACAGAACACCACAGTATCAAGGGTATGAAGAGGACAGTAAGCCCATGTGCATTTTGTCTTTATGTCTAACAGTGTCCCATCCAAAGTGGAATGGTTGCCATCTCTCCTAATGGGATCATATTTCTTTCCCACAGGACACCACCAAGAAAGCAGCTGAGGGATAACATGCAGCATATAACACTACATATTTGCACAACTTGCCACGAGTCTATTTGAAAGTGTTTTCATGTGTATATCGCTGAGCCAATACTTAAAATAACATAAGTAAATTAACTTATATGAAGATTCTCCATTCTCCCTTTGACCACGGGTGAAAAAAGGATGACCTTAACAGTTGGTTGTTTCTGGGTAAATAGGTCCAGGATGGGCCTCGAGCACGACAGAGCCAAACAATAGGAGCCAAAGGCAAAGAGTGGTGGAGAGGGTCCTCCAGTCCTCCAACCTCTACAGCCAAAACTAGGTCTTCCATTCACCAAGCTGTTCTCTGCAGACAATGGGGCCTGATGGGGGTGAGTGACTGAGTGAATGAGAACCTTACAGCCATGTTGAGGTTGCTGGTACCAGGCAGGGATGTACTGCTATAGATGTGAGGACTGCTTTCATGAGGACAAACATTCATGAACTAAACACATAAACACAGACTCAGCGAGTCTGTTTGCTTAGACGTGTAATTAATATGTGCTTGTTCAGCACTCTGAATATCTCCAATTTAGACATCTGTGCTTCACCAAAAGCAAACAGCACTTCTCTATTCATACCCAGCTCCTGTTGTCTCAGAGAGGGGATTTGTGTTATTCAGCTCTCTGTGCATGAACCCTGTTCGGTGATATTTTATTCTCCGGGAGGTTTAAAAATGGAGTCTTCAGTATCAAGTTTCCATGACTTGTTGCATGTCAGATGCCACTTTAGTTTTGTTTGTTCTGCTCCCCTCTGGACACTAAAATGAATTATGAGCTTAGTTGTGTGCTGTCGGGAGGGAGGCTTTTTTCTTCTGCTTTGTCATCCTTGTTACGAAACAAATCATCAACTTAATCTACTGTTTGTTGTGAAAGTAACTTTGATAAGAAGTTATTACTTCGCCTTTGACGGAGAGAGGGTTTTTTTTTTTTCCCCTAAAATGTTGGGGCAGAGAAAATGAGCTGTGTGAACAATTTCAGAGTCAATCAGCAACTCCCAGACAAACACAGCCTTTCATTGTGTGCCAGTGTGATGGGAGAAACAGGGGGAAAGAAAGAAGAGGGTAAAGTTGATATATCATACCGAGTGAATATGTGAGGGAGAGGAGGAGCAGGGTATGACAGACTCAGCTGCAACAGAGATGCAAAGAAATGGGAAGAGAAACTTTTTTCTTTCTTTCTTTTTCTCTTTCTCTTTCTTTCTCAAAGTTGGAGAGTGATAGGTATAATCGATTGACAGCAAAAGGTCAGATCTACCCCCTTTGTAGGAGAAAAAACTATATTTAAATGTGCCCCTCTTTTGCAGGCTGTCTTGTTTGCGTATGTGTGTGTGTATGTGTGTGAAGGGGTGTGTAGAAAAGAAATGGGGTTGCTATCCCCCTTCTTAGACAAAGGGCGCAGATGGCTGGCTGGCCCTCCTTAGCTTTGGGGTGGGGTGGTGCAAGCAGACGCCCGCAACGGAGCGACATGCTCTCCCATGGAGTTCATTTCAGTTCCTTACTGAAAGAGACAGCAGACGGGGGTGGGGGTGGAGGTCGGGGGGGGGGAGAGGGCGGAGGGTTATAACAAGAAGGCCTTAGAGAGCCTGAACCCACCCCCTCTTCAACACCTCAGCTACCCCTCACCACTGACCCCTGCACCTCACCAGGTCATGAGCACAGATACGAAGGTGGGAGGAATGCAAAATCAGAAAGAGCAGAAAAGGAACTCGACTGAGGCGACCTGTTCATGAAAACTATTGAAAGAGGCAGTAACTGGGTGGAAGAGTTTATCTCACTGGTAAATTCTGACTACTCTGTTTGTACACTGGTACAACCTGGCCGTTATAACTGTTTCATGACGTCTACAGTCTGGAACCTCACGTGCAGAACTGGACACTGTTTTTTCTTTTATGATTTGTGACTCCATGCTTATTTGCTGAGGGCAGTAAATCTTCCTCTTAGTTTACTAACTTATGCTGAAGACGAAAACTCATATCCTTTAAGATAACATTTATGATGCATCAACAAACCGCAGTAATTTGGCAGCCTTAGAGATAATGTGGTGAAGGAGAAGGCAACGATAGTGAAGAAGAAAAACAAAAAAAGTCATCAGTTATCTCAAATACTTCTGTTTGATCCAGAAGGAGGTTCCGTGCACATGTAATAGTGTTCTTGTCACCGTCACCTTACCCACCTCCTTAACCTGACCCAGAGTGCGCTACCCTGTTCTGTCATTTAACCCGCATTTGATGGCTTGTTCTGCTCTGCGAGATCTCTCGGGTCCACGGGGACAGTGAGTTAGCCCTCACGTTTGGGCTAAACGTAAGCATGTCAACATACGTACGTCGTCTACTTTCCCTAAGAGGAGTTTGATTAAGGACGAGAGTCAATAAGGGATAATCTGCAGGTGATTATCTGCATTAGATAGGCAAGAAGAGAAGGGAGGCACATTCATAATTCCTATTTAATACACAGTACTTCGTCCCTTTGACCCATTGACCCATATCCTGCCTTGTAGAAGGGGGAGCCTATATTGTGATACTGAAAGGCTTACAGTGGCTTATCTGGAAAGACCGCAGGCACAGTGAGGCGCTTTTCAGCCCACTCCTCAACTAGGGGGATTTAGCCACAATGTGTGTATTATAAAGGGCAGTGGGATGTATGTAAGCGCTTTGGCAGATGTCCTACACGCTGTATGAGAAATATAGTAGATGTGTGTGTGTACCAGTGGCAGAAGATGGGGACGATCACAAAGGCGTTTGCAAGTGGCATAAAGATGCAAAGGGCCAGATAAAATATTGTTTGTCAGTCAAAGAAGGGATGCCTTATTTAGTATATACTGTATAACGTGTGAACATTTGCCCATGAGTATGTGGGTGAGGGTGTATGTCTGCCTGATAATCCTCACGAGACAGTCTGAGTGCTAAAACTTGGTATTTGGAAGCAGACGAAAAGCAGGTTTAGATTTAGTTTTGAGTAACAGACATTCAGGATGTTTTATGTCAGTGAGCGTCCGCACAACTAGAGAGATATGTACGTACGCTTCAGCGCGTAGATGTCTGAGGCGAGAGAAGCACATGAGCATATGTATTAAACATTAATGCAGATGTACATGCAGAATACTTGCAGTTTGGAGTGCGTACTGGATCAGTATTAGTTTGCAAGCATTTATAACCCTGGTGAACAATGTTTGGGATAAAGGATGAATTGTGTGACAGCCCATCTTGCATGAAAACACTGTGTGCAACTCGGATGAGGGAAAAGAAGTGCATGAAGAGTGTCAGCGGCAGTTGTGTAATATGTGCATGTGTGCATGTGTAGGGTCCTATAGAGTGTAGTGTTACAGCGTGTAGTGTGGGATCGTCACTAGCAACCAGTGAATTGAGGTCAGTGTGACTCCTTAATAGCAATGTAGAAGCAAGATAACATGGCAGATGAATCAACGACCTCCCTTATACAGTTTCTCCCTCCCCCTTTCCATTTCTCCCCTTCCTTGCTACTTTCCATTTCCAGCCAAGAACTTGATTTTAGCCGGACCTCCTTGTAACAGCTCTCGAGGACCCTCAACATCTCATGCTGCAGTTTCATGTCCCTGCTGTTACTGGCAATGACCTGACAATGAAAAAACCTCCACGCTGATGTTATAATCACGGAAAGAAAAAAAGAAAAGATTAAATGGAAAGAGCATCAAACCTAAACTAAAGTTCAGACGACCAAACCACCTTTGGGTCAGTCTGACCCTTGACTGTGCTTCACATCTGTGTTTAATGTCTGTCACAAACTGCTTATGCAGAATCAAACTGTGCTTTTGTGTGAGAGTAGGATTTATTCTCAACAAATGAAGATAATTTATCTTGAGGGAAGCTTGAAGTTCTTGAAGCAATGCGATCAGCGTAATTCATCTTCTACAACAAATCTCATATTCATCATCCATTCAGTGATCCATTGTCAATACCCATTATATCCTGTTCAGGGTCACAGGGACTTCAGTCCACTCCAGATGTTTGTGGATGATAGGCAGAGTCTGTCCTGGATTGTCAGTCCATCACAGAGCATTAATCATCATCTGGGATAAACATATTTAACCTCTTGCCACAAGGTTTATTTTTTGCATAATATATTAATTTTCATATTTCTAACTTGATCTAATCTCCACAGTACAGAACATGGGGGCTTGTTTGTTCGAGTCTCAGTAGCAACTTGCAGATGTTTGTGGAAAAGCTGCCAGTTTCAACCAGTGTAGACTGAAGCACGTCAGTCTGCTAAGTGTCAGTCTATAACTTGAAAATGGAAAGTTAAACCTTTCTCCAATGTCCCAGAGACTGTGCAACACAATGATGTGGCTAGATTGGTAGATTTAGGCATCAAAACAATTACGGTTGGGTTGGGAAAACTTAAAAAATCCAAAAATTAATAACATCTTTTGATGGCTAAGACACGTCTCTTTATTGGTTCAGAGACAGTCCAGCTGTATATACGAGTAATTTCAATAAAAACTAGCTGCATTTTTCTCTGTTTACGTCTATTAACATTGTGATTTGAGCTGTTTTCGTTACATAATGAGTCATTTGGTTAAAAGTTGAACCTTTTTATTGTGACAACAGCATCAATTTTAAAAACACGTACATTTTATACACCCACAAAAGGTCACTTACATGATCTCGGCCATTTGTCTTTTATGACTAATCAAATTGAAAAGTATAATGTTGGTTTTCAAAAATTATAATTGGTTTTTTTTTTTCTTTACCATGATGTCTTTTCTTTGCTTTACATTTTTATACCTACACCATACTGAATTACAAATCTTTAATTGTAAGAAAGAGCTAAAAAAAAATAGTAAATAGTAAAAAGTGCCCGTGTTCTTCAAAAGCTTGGCGATGTATCCATGGAGCAAACTGATTGGGTCTCTGTTCCATCTGCTTCATCTTTCTTCTCCACTATTTTCTCCATTCACCTCTACCTTCTTTTTCTTTCTTTCTTTTTTTTCTCCTTGGCAGAGAGTTGGTCATTGGGGAGTCACACTTCGATCTCACCTCCCTCCTCCCATCAGTCACCCCCACCGTTGTTGTCGTTGCCCTACGAATCTCTCCTGGCAGAGCACGGAGGGGGTGAGTGAGGCAGACAGAAAGAAATGGACTGTTACCTCCCTGCCAAACCCACGTTACCCTCCCCCATTGTTGTTGTTGTCACCCCTCCAAATCTCTGCTGGCATGGTATAGACACAGCTATAGAGAAGGAAGGTGGGAGTGAGCAAAACTCTTCTTGACAGGGGGAAAGCTCTCTGGACAGCAGGAAATTACCCCAGTTGTTTTTCATAATCCTTTTTTAATATCTGGTTTTGGTATAAGAGGGTGAAAGAGGATAAGAATGCAGGAGTGTAGAAAGGGAGCGATATAGAGAGACAAAAGAGGGATACAGGCCAGACAAAATGAATGGGAGCTCCCATGGGGACGATATTGTATCTGTGGGGGGTACAAAACGTTCTCAAGTGCTGGAAATGAATGGCATCACGAGACTAACACAACATGTCTTTGCCACTGATGAAACCTTTGGTGTTCACCAAAATGACTTGAATGAGCTTTTAAATTGCTTTCAATAGGAAGATACTTTTCTACCATTCTTCATGCTGTAAAACTTTCAGTTTCAACAAAACAAATCAGGATGAATGAAATAAAATGCAAACCCAACATATGAAAATTCAACAATGGGCCTGGCATTTAATTCATTGTAAAGTCCCTCTTGTTCTGTGTGAAGTTACGTCTTAGGACACACCCAAGTCTTTAAGACTGACCTGTCTGGCATTATTGCACTGCCAGGGGCTCATTTGGTTTCTGTGGGTCAGGCTTCTCGTAGCACGAGCCAAGCATGGTCCATGAGACGGGGATCTGAGGAGACCTGGGTGCAGCTCAGAAGCTTGGGCTGTCTTCTAACGTTCAAAATCCATCCTGAGTGATCAAATCACAAGTGGACAGCTCTAAGTGTGTCTGTTCACGCCTGGTATGGGTCTCCATTTTAACCTTGGGGAGACAATGAGCAAGCTAGCACCGAGTCATTAGGAAACGAAGAAGAACACCCATCATGTGTGACGGATTTTTTGTTTTTTTGACAGTGAAAAAATGTCCAAAAACATGGAAGATAATTAAAAGCTTCAGAGATCTGAAACAGAAACATGAAATGTTGGAAAAGAAAAAAAGCTAAGGTAGACAAATCAAAGCAACACACACACAGTTCACAACCCTGCAGTTGTGTTGTTGTTGCTGGTCATGTCGTTGTTGTTTCACATTTTAATATTACACCATTATTGCTCGAATAATTACGTCCTTCCACCTACACAGAAGACCCCTGGTATGCAGGCAGCCCCTCCGTGTGGCCCCGGACGTATGTGTTTAGTGCTAAACGTGGTCTCAAGTGATCCAGAACGCCTCTGCTTTGTAGTGGTGGGCGGTTCCTGATTCACTCGGGTTAATGATTCGAGTCTTCCTACTGAATCATGACTCATGAGTCCCACGTCTCACCTATCCGGTTCACATGAGTCCTCTAGTCATCTAACGCTAATGTTAGCAGCTACTCAAAGTACAAATGACATGTGAGTGAGAGCGGACAGCTGTGCAGCGGAAACACAGCTGACTTGGTGATTTAGCCTGAAACAGAGAGAATAACGGACTCGGAGTCGGAAACTGAGATGAATCAAATCATGTCAGATGAGCCGGAACTTAAGAAGATTCAAGTATTCTCAGAGGATTCAGAACGTCAGGAGACTCGAATCTTCTCAGAGGATTCAGAACGTCAGACCCTCCGACTGAGTCTACAACTCGCTGACTCAGAACTTGACTCCAGTTATTGATTTGTGAATAATAAGTTAAATATTGTTATCAATGGCCTAAGCAGGCTACTTAAATATATTTGTGCTCATTTATGGTGGTCCGCCTTGTCCTTTTTCTCTTTTGTTAATCAATAAATTTCTCAAAAATGTCTTTTGAGTGTATTCTTTTACCCATTCAGAAAAATTTAACTTTCAAAACCTCACCAAAAAACGATTGTATTTCATTATTATTATTTTATTTTATTCATACCCGTTGCACAGTCGTAATTTGTTATCTATTTGTGCTCAAAATAAAGAAAGGTAAATTTATAAAGGAAAGTAAATTATTCATTATGTACATGTTAAAATTATAATAATGATTTGATTTTTTTTTTTTATTAGTTTCAGAGCACTAACACCTTTGCATGAGTTAAGGTAACACCGTGTAAAATTGTGCTCTTTAGCGCCCTCTCTGGTTGAGAAGAGGAGTCATCTGTTACCACTGTTGTAAATATTGTTGACAAACAAAACAAAACCGGCCACATTACATTACATGAAATAAACTATGAACTTTAGTAGTACAGAATAATGTTAAACTCAAACAGCAAGAAAAATATATGACTTACTAATCCAATAGCAGCAAGGATAAGACGCCATGCCAGCGGTCCAGTTCTGACTCATGTACACGAACTTGTGCAATTTCTCTCTTTCTTTTACTTGTCTTTTCTGAAATAAAACTCTTCACTTTTTTTGTTAGATGTATGCATGTATGTATGCATGTAGGTAGGTATCTTAGATAATTTCACCTCGTAGTCAATGTCTGGCTAACTCCACATAGCTAACACTGTGACGTGAGCTGTAGCTGTTGATTGACAGCTGGGATGTGTTACACAGTCCTAATGAAAATGAACAGAATGCCTTCAGGGATTTGGCGGAAGCGCAATTTGTCTTCTTGTTGTCTGCCAAATATTTGAAGTGAAATTATTTGGCTCTCAAATTCAATTAATGCAAATTTAAAAAAAAAGAAAAAGAAAACAATAAAATAAAGCACTTTTGGTCCATTTCACAGAAAGCTTGAAAACCACAGACACATTCTACATTTAGGTAACTTTAAACACATCAGTAACAACCCTGATCACATGCTTGTGTATTGCCATGAGCTGTGACGAATGCAAAGATTATTGCCACTTAACTTTCTGGAGCGTTTCATTTTTGCTGATTTCTTATTAAAATCATCAGCTTACTCACATCAAGGTAGCTGATTTTTCCAGCACTCTACCCAATACTAGATACATAAAATACCAATTAACTAACAAAGTTTGAGACTATTTGGTGAATAAAGGAGCCCTGAACTGGTGAAAAGCCAGAAATTTCTCCAGAGAACTGGCGAAAACTAAACTAAAACAAACCTCCAAATGTGATTGAATTTGATTATCATTAAAGGCAAAAAGACACCTTCAATGTTGCATGAGTACTTTGCTTAAAATGGACAGGTTTTTGTTGACAACCTCATTATGCAGAGTACATAATCAGATGACTCAATCAAGACATTCTGTCAACACTTAAGACCTTAAATTCATCTTCCAAAAAGTGAAAACAGACCCTTGAAGGCACCCTTCTCTTCAAACGTCAAGGCTAGATAAGTATGAGCTCATACTGATAAGAAGGAGAAGGAGCTGTACTTGCATTCTCAGCCATTAATCAGTGTTACTTAAGGAAAGGCAAGCCTCCCATTAGCATTCCATTGTAGAGATAGAGGCTAACACAAAGGAGGAGGATCAGGACACAAGACACAACTCACAGTCATCAGGCTGCACCTATTGACCTCCTGTACAGCAGATGCACCCCTTTTGAAAAGGAACTGTGCATTTGTCTTAGCTGTCCTCGTCTATTCCCTCATCTCCTGCTCTTAAATGGTTTGTGCTACTATTGAGAGGAAAGTATAGTAGAGATAGAGGGAATGGAAAAAAAAGAAACAAAAACAATGGTGTTTCTCCATTAAGGCATTGTCAGCAACATGTATATTACCCTCTTCTCAGGGTACCTCATGACCCTGCTTGTAGTCCAGAGATAATATATATGCCCTTGAAACAGAAACACAGCACATATTTGTACATTATTCATCTGGCAGGAGCTGAGAAATGACTGCATTCCTAGATGACCTGGGGGGGGGGTGTTCTAGTGCAACATGGGTTAAAAAAAAGAAGCTTAAGAGAAACGAAGCAACACTGCTTATTTGAGCCTTTACATTTATTTATTGAGAAAATAAAATCTGTTCTGTAAGTCATCTGACGGGTACCTGAAGTAAAGTACTTGAAGGGAGACTTTATTGTGAAGCCCTATTTCATTTTTGTTAGTTGGATTGTGGTATTTATGAACTGCAGTGGGTAGTTTTCTCCCAGGTGTTTACTTCTGCATCAGACAGTTATTTACTTGCGATGCAGCATATGGTCCAGGAAACATGGTCCACACTGATTCATTGTGTCACGATGTAAACTGCATCATCAGACACTGACTGATGCAAAAGGGATACACTAAAGAAAAGAAAAAAGCATTTGAATTGCTCCAAAACATATATCTGGTATGAAGTATTATTTTGGGCCTTCAGATGTGGAAGATACACGTGCCATACGCTCAAGTGACCCTGCATACCATCACATATTCTGGCTTTTGAACTGTGTGAAGATAAGCCGGGTGGTCGTCTCCTTTAGATCAGCTTCACACTACATGACTTTCAATGTCAGCAGATTGCTGTAGCATTCAGATTACACAACCTGCTGTCTTTGATGTGTTTTTGAGCTGTTCACTCATAGTGATTGAACACTGACAGGAGAGCTTTCATACTGTAACTCAGACTTGTCTCCAATCAAATGCTTTTTCTGGTGAGCTTGGACAACTATAAATAGGGCCAAGGATGCAGTGTTCATGATTTCCAACACTTCAGATCCTGCATTTCTGGGGGAGAAATTATCTTAAACAAGCAGAGAGGCAGTATAAAGGATAAAGGTAAGAAACTATCTCCAGAACAATTATAATTAAAAATGAAACTACTTTATAACTTCAATTGTTCATGAGCAACTCACCTCCCTGAATAGAGTTTTTGTATTTTATGTGTCATTTTATGCCTCATAGTCACAGGAAGGCCTTTTGCCCTTACCATTCCAGTCTACGTCATTCCTTTCAAGTTCTTGTTGGCCATACAGCACATATTTCAGAACAATGTTTGCCAGTTGGTCCACTCAAACTTGCAGTTCTGCGTCAGTACATTCTAGCCCTCCTCAGGTCAATTTCCTTGTCTGGAGTCATGCCCAAGGCAATAACCCAGCACAGCATAGCCTACTTTATCCCACTTCAGCCCAATCCACCAGAGTGGCCAAGTGTACTTACTTTGAAAGTGCATTGGCGTCATCTCCAACATTGAGCCAAACCAAGCTTAGATCAACACATTTCAGGCCCTTCTCCATCTCTTCCTTCCTTCAGTCCCTGGTTTCTGATGATAAGGAGGTTATGTAGTGTGTGTTTGTGGTTGACAAGGGACAATAGATCACAATGAGTAGCCCCACTTCTTTCCTTTACTGCTGAGGATGCACAAACTCAAGCTTCCGTCATCCTTTTTTTGGAAAACTACATTGATCCTCAATGCAGATCACAGCAATACCAGGACCAGGTCGGCAAGAGGACATTGCAACAACACTCATCAATACACCCAAAGGTCAGCATGTATGTTTAGTTTGAAATAAATGATGCATTTTACAAAATAATTGGCAGAATTCCAGTTCATGTTACTTTTCCTTTGACAAACACAGGGGAAATACAATGCCATTGATCTTCTATAGAAGATTAGATTTCCAGTTATGAGAGGATAAAGTCTGGTTGCACAATAGGAGCTGGGTGTAACAGCGAGGACTATATATAACCCATAGCAGAGAGTCAATGACTGGGAGAACAAATGATACTGTGGCTAAGTGCAATCTATGTTACTAATTCCTCCTATCAATTGTTGAATTTGTCATATGGACCTCTTAATAGAGGGGAAATTTAAAGCAGATGCCAGAAGGACCTGTTGTTCCATTCTTGCACCCTTTGTGTCCATCACTGTTGGTTAACTTTAAATTCATCCAATTCATCTGTTTCTCTTCCTGTTCCTTTATTTTGTACTTTTGGTTTGGAAATCTGTGTAGAATACATCCTCAGGACATATTTCACTCAAGAATTGTTGAAGAGCAAAACACAGTCAAAAAACAGAGTGAGTGGCCGTCTGCTGAATGCTCTAAAATATGGAAATTATATGTTGACTAATAACTTAAACAAAATGCAAACGAGTAAGTCCTTATGAAAAAGTGTTCATTAGTAGAGATGCCAGTGAATTCATATGTTTTAGTATTTATTACCACTTCAAAGGGAAAAAAGTAAATGAATGCATTTTATGAAAAACACAAGAATTAAAAATGCATTGAATATATTTGGGCTGTTCCAGTAAGAAAAGAGTGATTTTATGGGTGATTTGTGAATTTCTTTAGTCTGTTGCTCACATCTGTGCAAAATGAATCACACTGAATGTTTCCATTGTGAATGCAGAGTTCGATTTTAGCAGCCAGTTCAACATATCTATCACAGGCTCATTCTCCAACTTCATTGTGAAGGACTCCATTGTGTCCCCTGCCCTTGAATGCTGATTGTAAAAAAAAATAAAATAAAAAATGGTGCTGTGTTGCTGATTTTAAGAGCAATGATTAAAAACCAAGATAAAGCCACTCAGCAAATGTGCTTGTCTCAGGTTACCAAACAACATCTATAATGTCTGTCTGAAGCTTTCAACGAATTAAAGATTAAGGGGCAATAAGTGAGATCCTTACTGACGGCTCAAAATGAAAATAATAGATCTTCAAGGATTTGACAGTGAAGCTGATCAATAACACTCACTCTGCAAAAAATAATAGCGCCCAATTAAAACCCTCAGCAAACAAGCAAACAAACACTGCTTTGCACTTCAAAACTGCCCAATGATGAAGTGATGTGAAGGGAACAACAACAGCATCCACTCATGCCAACAGCTCTAGTAATACAACATCAGCATTTTAATCACAACAGAAGTCACGATGTTGAATGTCTTTGCAGACAGTCTAATTATTTTATTTTTGTACAAAAATGACTGTGATTGCAGGCCTTTGGGGCTTCTCCGTCAGTGTGGATCTTTGGCTGCAGAGAGAGTTCATTAGGTCTCCACAGCACCAGACCAGACAGCCTTCTGACGGGAATCCGGGTGAAAGTAGCTACACTCACAAGTGACAAATGCCAAAATATGGTTTTACTGTGAAAACAAAGCAAAACAAAACAAAAAAAAATCCTTTGCTTTGATGGTTGGGGTATTCGGTTTGGATGACACCATAAAGAGGTGAATTACAGTCAGACAAAGCAGCATTCCAGATCTTTCCTGAAAGCACTGGGCATTGTTTTCTCTTGACCAGATATGATAAGGACCACCCAGCTGTTATAAGCAACAAGTTCAATAACCAGGCTCGGTGATGCTCCAATTCACTTGCACATATTGAGATATTTTTGAGATATGTTTGCAGAAAGAGTGGAACAAAATGATAACTGAGTCCCTTCACTGCTTGGTATCCTCTAATCTTTTGTTCATACTCTAGGCAAAGAAATAAAGTCAAAGTAAATACGAGAGCCACTATTGATTCTTGTTTTATTTTTATTTTTTATAATTATTATATTTATTATTAC
>JBAMYA010043648.1:0-13174 GCA_037176975.1 Arrhamphus sclerolepis | reverse complement strand
TGCGCTTTTTTATTTGGGCCCAGTTAAACGTCTCAAGAGTTGCTGCAAGGCTTTCAATATATATATATATATATATATATATATATGTGTGTGTGTGCGTGTATATTTAAAAAAGTCTGATATCATTTATCCTTGCTGGCCTTCTGTGGCTGCCCATTAAAGAGGTTACAGACTGTGAGATCTCAGTAATTTTATCATGCAAGCCACTCTATATGCCATCGTGTTTATATGTAGATCCACAAAGCAAAATACACTTAATAGGGTATGATCCATGGCTGCAATTACACTGTTGTATCCTAAGGGGCATGGTCACACTGGAAGACACAGCACACACAAAAAAAATAAAGCTGACTTAATTAGATCATCCCCCTCCCCCTTCCTTTTATACAATTTTGCACAGTCTTTAGTTTTCCAGAATAGTGACAGACTGTTATATTGATCAAAGTGTTATGTCATTTGTTCATGGATGGTGATCCTGACGGAGGCCACACAGCAACAAGCTCATCCTGAATTTCAAACGCGTTCAGAAATTTGTCTCAGGCTATCTTTGCTGTTATGACAGCCATGTTTGAACTTCTATCAGACAATGATGCAAGAGCACTATTTTGAAGCCGTGACCAAAGATATCACCCAAAATTCTTTCATATGATGCACATCACCTTTCATCTGGAACCGTCCAAAACTGCACAACGTCAAGATGTTGTTACTTGCTTTTAGGACCTTGAATGTTCTTGTTCACACTTTAACATGGGGGTCTGTTATCTTTCTGTTAGTCTGGCTGCTGCCAGATCAGCTGGAAACAGCTCCATTACTGGTCTTCAAATCTCACTTTGACACATAATGGTGGTGGGGGTAAACTGCTCTCAGCTGTAAAATTGTCATTCTCATTTTTTCCCAAAGAAACTTACTTTTATCATATGGCTTTTCCTGATCCAGTACTATCCTATGAAAGAATTTAATCTAGCTTATATTAAAGCCACCCTATGTAGCAATACCAGTTTTGATCACATGAGGGCCGCCTCCTCGTACGCATCCATTGTCAGTAGAACAGATCTACATGATCATTACTGAACTATGAGTGACTGAGTCTGGGTACAGCACCATTCCTGATTATAAAAGACTGAATGCACTTGATGTTCTTTTTCTTTTCTCTTTTACCTTTTCTGTATAGTAAAGAAAAAAAATCAGTCAATGATGTCAGAAGAGTTCTGACATTATTTATCACACCAAAATTTCTCTTTTGTTTTCCTTCATAAAGGTCTGCCACTTTAAAAGGCCAGTGCAGAATTTTTATTTTATTCCTTTTTCTTCTTTTTTAAATACTGCATACTACTTCAGGCTTTTCAAACAAAAGTAAACTATGGCTGGAATTATTTAGGGTACAATTTTTTTGTTGCACACGCATGCACATGCTTCTGTGGGGTTCTAAGCCATAGCTTACAGTCTTTTACATGACACATTTTGTTGTTGTTGTTGTTGTTTTTTCCATCTCTGCTGATCCCAGAAATTCTGTTCACTTGCTGTGCTTAAGAAATCTGTGTTTAATAGAATACAGATCCAACAGAAATGCATGCCTTCAACACAGTTTATCAGTTAGAAGGATGTGACTTAAAAGTAGGCCAGAATTTTGATGACTTCTGATCAAATAAGATAGCACATCTTTAACATTCACAGCGGCACTTTGTCCACTCCCTAGAGCGACTAGATCAAATTCTCAATTAGGCTTGTTGTAAGTGTGCCATCGACCTTGAGAAGGGCTCTTTTTAAAGTGTGGTTCCTGGTTTGAATGTTAAGCCTTTCAAGTCACTTGAGGATAAATAGTTTGAGTCACATAGAGCAACTGAACTGTAGAAGTAGAAGTCAAAATATAAAATGATTGAATTTGATGTAAAACATATGGTGCATTATTTCCACGTTTTTCTAATAAATAAAATTACTACAGGGCATAATCTCTGTCTCCAAATTGTTGACAACTAATGAATTACAGCAGAACTGAAGCACTGTAAGTTAATAAAAATCAACTCCTCTTATCCTTTTTTGGGAGGCTTGAACCTTGGGAGGAAGTGATTTAGGAGCTTATTAAAAACGTGAGATGCCCAGTGATTAATTCCCAAGGCAGCACCTTTCACTGAGACATCTTTCGGAAAGATGAATGTCATTGTTACAATTTCCACCCCACTTGTCTCTCTCCACCCCAATTCACTGTCAGTTGCTGGTGCAGACCAAGGGGACCAAAACATAACTAGTGACAGATCCTCTGAAGCACTTAGGCTGGAGTACTTTGGAATGAATTAAACTCAAGCAATTATCCAGTGTTGGGAAGTAATAATTACAGAAAAAATGATCAAGGGATTTAATGGAGAAAACAAAACATTGCCGAACATTGTTGATGTCTCAGGGAATCAGCTCTGGTCGCCCCCTCTCGACAACAGCGATAAACAATATAATTGTCAATTATTTTGTTGATGAAAATCCAGTCATCTTGTTTTAACATCCGTTTCATCCAATTCAGGGTCAAAGAGGGGCTCGAATATATATCCGTGTGTGTGTGTATACATATATAAATATATGTGTGTGTATATATAATATATGTGTGTGTGTGTGTGTGTATAAAAAATGTACTCAGTTTTTTCAGGAACCCAGCCAAGCGGGCAGCATTTGCAAGCACGCTGCTTCTGAAGTAGCCACGTCGGGGCCTGAGGTTGTGCTGGGGGCGGCATGAAGCTGCTGCAAATCCAAAGCACAGCGCTTCTGCTGCTGATGGGAGCTCATGAGAATCTACTCATTCTCTGACAACTATTTCATTGGATGATCAATGAAATACTTAAAATACTGAAGTTACCAGATATATCAATTTGCCCAGTAAAAGCTTAAAAATCTTTAAAAAAAAAAAAGAAGAGAGAAATTACAGGGCAATTCCATTTTGTTTTTGGAGTTGCACATATGAGAGGAGGAAACCCTGGCAAAAACATATATAGGTTCCTGCTGAAATGTAACTCTATGTTTTAAACGCAACAAAACATTTAATGATTCACAACCCCCAAAATAGTAGTCGCTCAGCAGCACTCGTAGCAACATAAAGCGAGCAGTACATATAGACTGAGAGACGTTTATGAATCATCATCATCACCATCATCATCTCTGGCTGGTGACACATATGTTTCTATTTTGGGATTGTTTGCAGCAAAATGTGTACTGCTGTACGATGCAGAAAATTTGCTCATGCTATAACTTCAGCTCAGAGATTTTTGATGATACATTTAGCTGGTAGTAAAGTCAACACATGTGTCAAATTGTACTAGTTCGGACTGCCTTGCCTGTTTTTAATGCTCTTATTCTGCAACACATCAAGTGCAGAGCTCTATCTCTGCTGCTCTGCAGTAACTGAGGGCTGTGTGGACGAGCAGAGTGCAATTCAAATCAGAAAATGTCAGACTCTTACAGAGAGAGGCAACATTAGCAAAGCATAACAATTAACAACATCACGAATGAAAGCCGGGCAAATGATGCACAGTGCATCTAATTAAAAAAAACAAAACAAAGCATCAGAAGACATCACTACAGCGGAGGACTCATCCATCATGACTGATTGCTTTTCTAAGAGTTACACTGAGGAGTAGTTCACAGAAACATCTGAATAAGGTAGTTTTATTGGATCACTGAAAAGTAGCATGCTATACTTTGCCCTTTGATTTCATCAATTCAAAACACTCGAGTTAAAAAGAAGCTCTCAAAGAATTTCTCAGCGAGACCTATCACAGGATCAAATCCCAGAACAACAGCAACAAAGAAAAAAAAATTAAAGGATGAATTGAATAACCGATAAAAGCTCAAAGAATGGTTTGGGATTTACACAAGACATTCAAAAGTTCCTCAAAACTGAAACCTCCTCTTCAACATCTCAGGAATCCCTCAAGAGGTTTTCAAAGTTTTTCTTTGTTTTTTTTTCTTAAAAACTTGTTCTGTAAAATTGAACGAGGGGGGTGAATAAACTACCAATCATCTTGCTTCATGTCATTATAGTCTTTTCAGGTTTTTTTGCCATCATGCTGAGATTGGGGAGACTTGAAAACAACGTGCTCACTGTGTCATGAGAACCACGCACTTTTCAAGAGAACTGTTTCATCAAAAGAAGCTTAGGTGTGTAATGATAGCAACAGCAGTTGCCTTATGACATAAATCACAAGCACCATTGTTCTGGCAGCTGTAACAGCTCAGTGCCTACACAAAACTTTTCTCTAGCGGCACTCTCTCCAGTCCAGATTTCTATTACTTTTTTCCTTCACTCATTTGATGCAACAGAAAATCCTCCAAAACCTTTTAGTGGCAAATGGAGACCTGTTGTCAATTTTGTCATATCATTTGGGGGTATATTTTTGTTTTCATTTGTTGATGGAGAATGGATTCTGATGCATTGGAATTGTGTAATTGCTTTAAAGAAATTCACATGTTATAGGTGAGTTCAACATGGCATAGCTGAATAGATGTCTTCTTTTGTGTTAATAGAGTGAGCCTGTATTTCTCTGTTGCCCGGTCTTGTAAGATTTATGGCAGGGGCTTAGCCCTCCTTAAGGCTCATTCATTACCTAGGGCTCATCTCCCTGCAGCCAAATATAACACCATGAATCACTCTCTTCAAATGCCACACAGCTCTGTGGAGATCTCGGGATCAGTTTGTTTGTAATTTCCTATTTGGAAAGATTCAAAAGGAGATAGCCGTTGTGACGACAGAATTGCATAGCCCTTTTTGTCTCTGGGGATAACAAGAAAAAAAGGAAAAGTTGTCAAGTACTAGTTCTAACTTACAAAAGAAGCATATATTTTCCTGCCAAACGAGTAAAAACTATCACAAAGAGAGAAAAGCCTTAGATTTGTTGTTTTGACCATTTCTTTCTCTCTTTTTATAAAAAAAAAAATATTTTGGAAGACCAGGGAAGTGTTTCGATGTTATAACGTATTAATTTGTGGCTTGAATAGAGGTTTCAAATACACAAATACTTGTCCAAGAAAAAAAATAAATAAATAATCACACACCAATATGTAATTGGACTGCGTTTAGCTTTGATAACAGCATGCATTTGCTGTGACATCTTTTCACTGAGCCTCTGCAATGTCACAGCATTTATTTCTACCCAGAGTTGCAATAATCTTTCACCAATACCATCTTGTATTGATGATGGGGGGGGGTCTGGACTCTGTGGTGGTCAATCCAGGTGTGAAAATGATGTCTCATGCTCCCTGAACCACTCTTTCACAAATTTGAGCCCGATGAATTCTGTGATTGTCATCGAGGGATATACCTGTGCCATCAGGGAAGAAAAAAGTCTATTGATGAAATAACCAGGGGCCTAATATATAAAACATGGCGTAGATCTAACCAGACATTGCTGCAAACTGCCTTTTAATGTTGGCCTGTTCTCCCACAGTGGAGGAAATCTGGTCATATTAACAACCATCCAGGAGGCAGCATTACTGCGCTTAGTGCTCGCTGTGATATCCCAGACCTATGGATGATGTCACAGAATTCTGTTGTTCCTAAAAGTGGCTTCAGGCAGAGAAGTAATTAATTGTTGATCATGTTAAGCACATCTGTCTGTTAATTCGCCAGGAACTCCAGAGTGGTTAACGCCTGTATTTCGACAGGGATGGCGTGGTTCCGGTGGGTCGGTGTCTCCAATACTGGACCCAGTTCAGCACATAGATCCAAGAGTAAACTTCTATGGAGTCTAAATCAGCATATTAGCCAGTCATCATCATGGAAAAGGAAATCTTTGTGCTCTCTGAAAACTCTCTCCATTCTGATCCTGCCAGTGGGACAGTCTCCAAGCAGTGCCAGCGCATCCATTGTGAAGAATCACGCAAGTGTCACTGCAGTATTGATACGTCGACTCAGTGATTACACTGATTGCTACAAACCTTGTCACAATTATATACCAATGAGTGCCATCATTATTTTATTTGCAGATGTTCTCATATACATGCAGTCTGTAACTCTTAAATGAGTGCTTATTTAATGTATGGCTCCATTCAGGAACACCTCTATTATATTACAGGCATCGTGTTTATGATTATGGGTCTACAAGTCTGGTATGAATGGTTAAATGTACGAGATGAACGTGGCTTACATTCACCATCTCACTAGCTGCGCTGTCAGTTTTCCCCGGCTCCAAAATGTTCGGGCATAAGATTCAGAATTTGCATACAGTTGCGTACGCTCTACCGTCAAGTCTGTTTTTATAAATCACAACCTTTGCAGGCTCCGTTTTGTGCGTATGCAACATTTATTAATGAGAGCCCTGGTCCTTCAGTGTATTCAGGTAGTAAGCTGACATCATAACGTTGCTGAAACTAGACCTGTCCAACTGCAACAACCCCAGATCATAGCACTGCACCTCGCAGGCTTCTCTGGAAGGCACTAGGCATGATCACTTCATCTGCTTCTCTTCTTACGCTGATGCTCCCATCATTCTGGAACAGAGTAAATCTGAACTCATTAGACCACATGACCTTCTTCCATTCCTCCAGAGTCCAACCTTCATGATCCCTAACAAACTGAAACCTGTTTTTCATTTAGCCTCACTGATAAGTGGTTTTCTTAAGTCTACACAGCTATTTAGTCCCAGTCCCTTGAGTTCCCAATCACATTATATGTGTCTTACTTTCACTATTAAACATAGCTGTTAAAAAAACAAAACAAAACAGCAATAGAACTTTTACTTCACTAAACCTTTAAGTGATCGCTGATCACGATCATTCAAGAATTTTTTTCTTCCTGGAAGATGATGGTTCCCCACTATCCTCCCAGTTTTTAATAATGTGCTGGACAGTTCTGAATGCAATTTTAGTAGTTTCAGCTATCTCCTCAGTTTCAGAAGGGCCAAATTATTGGCCTCATCAAGCATAGAAAACATCTAACATCCTTTCCATGACCACAGGATGTGCCTTCCGACATGGTTGTTTAACTCTAACTGATGCAGTCAACAGCTTCTCATTTTCTTAAATAACTTGTTGAAGCTGAAACATAATCATCCATGCAGTCACTATCCAATGGGAGACTCTTACGTATTTGTTTGGTTACGTTTTCTGGAAGGGCAGCGTATAAAGACATATTAAAGTACATTTGTTAGCTGTTGTGTATCACAGAAAAATAAAATGATGTGACATCATATTTTGAATTAGTTAAATTTTACATTGAAATCCTCTTTAATTAATGTAAAGCACTGTTGTTAGTTAAAAGCAAACTACAGAGTGGTTGCAAACAAAATATATCAACGTAGTCAGTAGTTAGAAGAGGCTGCAAGCTGGCAGAGAAGTATAATAAACTTTATTGCTTTCAGTGCATATCATAGATTCGAGTCTAGCACAAACAAAGCAATGTAAATCCAAAGGGATCAGCTTGAGTTTCCCTAACTTGCACACACACTCACTCTCACACACACACACGGACAACCACAAAAAGTAAAGATAATCATCTGAAATGTTGAAAGGATGCATTTTCTTAGACTATTACTGTCTATAGGGAAATCTCAAAAAAAAAAAAAAAAGAGGCTAAACCCGCCTGTAGTTCCTTACAGGACATTGATCTGTATGACCAAATGAGAATCTGTCTCAATCCCTCTGGAAGCCTAGTGAGACGGGTGCATTTAAGTGTGGCTAAAGTTGTCGGCGGCTGATTCTTACGGCTGACGAAAACTGCTGGCAGCATAAGAAGCGGAGAATAAAAAGATTGCAGTCAAGTCAGCCAAAATTTACAAATGTGAGTGAGCTTACTGCGGCAGCTGATCTCATGGGAATATTGACTAAAGCAATGTTTTCAGAAAGCACTTTCTTCTTTAATTCTTTCATGAAAATACTACCGAATCACATCACTGGGAGGTTGAGAAAGTAATTTAAAGGGACAACAGACATGACCCTCAAAGGCATGACTTTTTTTTTTTTTTCCAGTAGCAGTAAAGTGACTTTTGAACTAAACTTTTCTCACAGCATTACTCCTGGAAATAAAACTGCAGCGTTTGGTGTCCATATGTACAAACTGAGCAGCATGAAGACATCGGCAAAAGTTAAGGGATGTAAAAATGTGTGTGTGTGTGTATATGTACTGTATATGTATATATATACCCACTATCTGTTACACATTTGCTTGTCAGTGAAGCTTTCAGCCAATCATAGTGTGATCTGGCCTGACTGTATCCGCCTGACTACAGCAAAATTTTACTCTCACGTGACATACTGATGGTTTTTGGCACTTCTGCCGTTGTGCTGCTCTAAAGCTGCATGCGCTCACAAATCCAGGTGGTATTAGTGTTGGTGGTACTCCACTCTGAACTGCGGCCCGTTGGACACCCTTAGAGCAAAGATGCTGGAAAATTAGATCATAGCGCTTTCTACATTCCGTGAGACTTCTACTTTACTGTGCATTCACTCATGAGCACTTGGTGTCATACCAATAAACAACAAATCACATTTCTGTTCAGTAGAAAAGTAAGCAAGGTGCTCTGAAACAGTCCTGCCCCATGTACGATTTCATTGGCAGCTGTATATCTGCAATTTAATTGGCGGGTGCTAGCATCAACACATGAGGAAATTTATGTTTTTGCAACTTCCGAGAAGATGCAATACAATTTAGATCTGCAACATCTGAATTCACACCATTAAAATCAAAGCACAGCAAAGCTGTTGATGCTGCCAACACATATATGTAGGCACATGTGTAAGGGTGGTTGCAACTCCCAACAGCTGGATCGTGGGGCTTCTGAGCCTGGTGGAACCCAGGGCCAAGCTGCTGACCACACCGAACAACATTTAGAATGACAAAGTCAGTTTTTCAGGAACATGGATCCATCTCGACAATTACTGGCAAATTTGTGAGTAAATTCATTGCCTCTGTTGACATGCATTTGCTGTGTCTCCCTGCTTATTAGTCATAATAATGTGACAACCAAGTTGCCCACAATGCAGTATTGTGGGTTGCAGTACATTTGTATGCAGCAATTTGCATTTAAAACTCTTATCATGGAAAATATCAGAATTTCACAAAACAGAACAAATTTATGATTCATTTGTGAGAAATCATGATTAACTAGACAGTCATGTGATTAACCATGAGTAAAAATGTAACTATACACTGTTTCACAGTGGTTGTGTTGTTTTGTAGAAGCCCACACAATTTTCAGATGTGGTTACTTGAATCTAGGAGTGGTGGAGACACAAAGAGGGGACTGCAATATAAATTAATTCAAATATATTCTTTTAATATCCTAACAGTTGTGCACTGTCATTGGCTGGTGGCTCCACACCCTCTGTCCAGCATTTGCAACCCAAGGTGTTACAAAACATGAAAAAAAAACCCAAAAGAAATAAGGAAACTAAAGGCAGAGTGTGTTGTCACTGCAGAAAAAAAATGCACATTTTAGCTTTGGAAAAGATTAAGGGGACTTCTTTCTGTTTGTGTTTCTCTGCTTTTATGAGAATATTAATGTCCTCTTAAACATGTCAGATATTGCATCTTTTGTAACTAATACTTTATGTCCTTAACTTGAAAGAGAGGTATCTTTCAGATTTAATGTAATTTGTTTAGGCATTTATAGCCTTTCTGTCTGTGAATGGAACAATGTCAGTGAGCTGTCAGATACCTGTAAGAGCATAAAGAACCACATAAAGTGTGTGTAAGGGCACACTGCATACAATCAGGCATGTAATTCTTTGGCCACAATGGCAGTGACAAAGCATAGCATCAGCATTAACAGATTGTTCCTCTGAACAACAGAAACGGTGTTATGTAACTCAATCCCACCTAAATATTCTCCTTCCTTGCATATAATATAAATCAGTGAAGAGGAGTTTTCGAAAGATCTTTCTCTCTCTGTGGCACTGTTTTTAAGAGGAATCAATTCAATTCAGCACTCCTTGGTGTCTACGCAGTATACCATTATATGGGAAAGGAATATTGCAGCTGTCAATATCTAGTTTGACAGAGGAGTTTAAGTGCTCCAAGGTCAGGACAAAGATGCTGTTATCTGAGCGCAAGGATGCTATTGTTAGGGAGATGGGTCCAAATCCATCTAAGGGGAGGAAATGGAACCCAAGAATGGCAGCTCAGGAGTCAGAGGCAGCTCTTAGACATCCAGTGTCCACATTGTAAGCAAGTTTCAGTCTGGCCGGGGAGGCTTTGGGCTTGGCTGAGGTGTGGAACAAAGCTGGTCCAAAAGAGAAACAGTTGGCTGTGGAGCAGGTATGTAGGCAGGAAGAGATGATGTGGGGTGCAAAGACAGTGGCTCAGGCTAAGCAGAGACGGTGGTTAAACTGGAGAAGAGAGAGAAGTTTAGTTGGAGAGACTTGTGGAGTATGGAGGAGAGCCGCATTAGATTTTAGATGTTATCCCCTCGGAACTTAAAGCTCTGGATAAATGGGGACCCATCGTGTTCATTGTGTTCAGGTTCGTGTCACAAAGCTGGTACATGTGGCAACACAATCAAGTGTTGAGAAGTTTGGCTGCAGGTATTGAAAACAGACGTATGAAAAAGTTAGGAGGTTCAAAGAGAGCGTAGTAATTCAGTTTGGGGAGAAATGCAGGAGTGAAAAGACGAGGAAATGAGAGTTTGGATGTTTAGACACTGCCAATGACTGGGAAATGCAGGTAGATTTAAGTGGAAAGCTGGTTGTTCCTCAGGAAATAATTTGCACTAGTTTAAAGCCTGATGTGGTTTTGTGGTCATTTAGTCAGCAGATAGTTTATTTTAGTTAGCTGACATTTCCCTGGGAAGATTCAGAGGAGGAAGCTGATGAAAGGAAAAAAACTGATATGCAGACTTGGGGGCAGAAGCTGAGCAGCGAGGATGGAAAGTTAGTGTGTGTCCAGTAAAGGTTGGATGTAGAGGTTTCATAGCCAGATCTACACTTTCATTACTGGGTGAACTGGGTATACCTGGACAGAGTTTGAAGATGGTTAAACAAATGTCAGATGAAGCAGCCAGAAGTAGTCAGTGGATCTGGATTAGAAGGAACAATTTGAGTTGGGGTACAAAAGTCTAGTTTTAGTGAACCTCCTCTGTTAATGATAAGGAGAAAGTGATGTCAGAGAGAGAGAGGAAGTCCACCAATCGGGCGCAGAGGAGCAAATTCAGGAAGTGGTAGTTTATTTAAGGAAGTGGGTGTGGGCTACTTGACTCTGTTTGTCTGGAACCATGCAGGTGAGTGGGTTTGTTCTTGCCAGGTGTGAGGTGGAAATAATAGTTAGAAAATAGGAGTTTGTATGTGGGTTGTAGGCAAAGCTTAATGTGTAAATCAAAGGATGCCAGAACCCACCTGCAGTCTGCAACAAGGGTAACCTGAGGTCAACACTGATACAGGAATGCATGCACAAGGCAAAACTTAGGTGCACAAATGTCAATTACACACAAAGCATTTTAAAGTAATAATATATAGTGTATTAAGTGCAGGATCACGTCTTACCTTGTTGTTCATTACATCCCACATTGCGGCCAGGTGCGTCTCATCCTCCTCAGTGTTCCGCACTTTGAAATTAAAGGCGCCATTTTTCAAAATAACTGAGCAAATGTGACGTACTACATAATGTGATTCAAACATTTCTCTTTTCAATGTAATAAGGAATTAATTACTCCAATTTTATTAATGATCCATATAAATTTTAAAACTGATCTGCAGGGCAAAAGCGGAAGTGCTTACTTGAAGGGAAATATTGTTCGGTTGAAAATTTCTTACTTTTCAGGCCCAGAATTGGAGTGCATGTTTGTTGTCATTTTCTATGGATCCATATTGAACGATTGGTAATACTATTGATATTAGTAATATTATTGGTATTAATTCTATATTCATAATTAATATATATTAATGTATAATTAATATTATGGTGTGAATGACATGGCAATGAAATACTTAGATTATCATTGTCAGTGATTAGTTTTATTGTACATATTACATATTTCCAGTTGTGCTGTGCTATTGTTCATTTTCTTTTATTTTCATTCCACATGTTCTTTTATAATGTTCTGTTTGTTTACTGAACTCCATTTCGTGTTTCCCATTGTTACTGGTTTTACTGAACTTTATCTTCATATCAGTGTGTAATTTTAGTCTGATCTTTCTCCATATTTATTCTCTAGTATTCTTCCTGTTAAAATACATCAGAGTATGTTTATCTTCATTTTATACAGAAATGTAGCAGCTTAATCTAGTTGTTGTCGGTTGGAACACGTGGTTGAAATGTGGTAAAAAAAAAACATGGGGAAGGCCAGGAATGGTACGTGGAATGTGTAGGTTTCTTCTCTTTCAGGGAATGTCGACGGCGGTCATCACACCACCACAGGAAGCACAAATATCTCATTCAAGTGACCATTTTAATGTTTTATTTACCCCCCCCCCACCACAATTAAATTTGCAGCACCAGTTGTTGCAACTGCAGAGGAATGAAGTTGATGAGTCACAATGAAGTTATGGGAAAGAGTAGTTGAAGCTAGACTCAGAGCAGAAGTGAGTATTTGTGAAGGCAGTGTAGTTTCATGGCAAAAAAGAGTACTTAAGAGTATTTAATGTGGGACACATGTTACAAAAAACTATTTAAGACCCACACAATGTGTGCTAGCCCATACCCATTTATCCCACTTGTGGCACTCAAGCTGCCCATTTAGGCCCCATAATACTGGAACCATAAGGGACCATTCCATTTGTCCATTTCAAGCCCAAGCCTTTAACATTTTTTTTGTCTTGCATGCATTATTTCATGTTTTCTTGGTAAGATTTTTTTGACCACTTTGTGTCTGTTTAGTTAATGTGTGTTTAGTTGCTGTTCGGTGATTTATAAATGACCAGGGTGCTCATTTATACAGCTTGCGTAAATACAAAACAGGATCTGAAAATGGCGCACGCCACTTTCAACACAAAATTTGTGATCCATGAAAAAAAACAAAACAACTGACGGTGGAATGTATGTAACTGTACACAAACTATGAAGCTTGCGTACTGAGATTTTGGAGACTGGGAAAACTGGCAGCGCTGCTGGTGAGACGGTGAACTTAAGCCACCTCGTGCATTTAACCCTTCGTATGAGACTCATGGACCCATGATGCCTGTAATATAATAGATGTGTTCCTGAATGGAGCCATACATTCCATAAGCACTCATTTACAGACAGTATGTACATACGAACATCTGCAAA
>JBAMYA010043647.1:0-13176 GCA_037176975.1 Arrhamphus sclerolepis | reverse complement strand
ACACATATACATATATATATATATATATATATATATACTGTTCTGTAGCCAACCTGTTTTTTGCATGGACATAATTTCACTAAAACTGAGTCCTTTTCACCAAGAATTTAATGTTTATTTCCTGTATTTTAGCTGCTGTATGCACTCATTTATATTATAGGCTCAGAGGTGACTCTGATTGGAGGACAGCTCCATGCATCACCCACCCAGAGCGCAGCTGAGCGCTGCAGCTTTCCGTAGACCGTCCAGACTCAGGCAGATGGTGTCCCGCTCCCTCTGGCTCTGCTCCTTCAGGCCCTCGGCCCCCAGGATGAAGGCCAGGCCCTTGGAGCTGCCTGCCATGCGACCCGTCAGCGGGGTGGACAGCACATCGATCAGATTCTTCCACACGCCAGTGAGGATAAAGCGTGAAAATACTGCTCCTGGAAAGAAAAACAGTTACCGTTGCTGCTGATGCTGGGACAGCAGTCACCATGGCAACTACAACCAAACCTCTGTCCCGACCTATTATGTCCATGACCTCATTTTATTCAAGTTACTGACTTACTCACTCTCGCCTACAGATGACTTGACGTAAATAGGCGCTATATATATACATATATATATATATATATATATATATATATATAAACTGAATTGAAGTAAATTACTGACCTGCAGTCACGGTGTCGTTGGCTTCCTTGTCGCAGCTCAGAGCTGATTTGATCATCGGCCTCTTGATCAGCTGACCTCCAATCGCACTGCTGCCCAGACCGTCGATATCTAAGAGGATGGAATATAATGGAATATAATGCAATATAATATAATATAATATAATGTAATATAATATAATATAACAAGTGCTGGGCAACGATTAAAATTTTTAATGTTTATTAATCACAATAATGCGGACAGACGTACGCGAAATTCAATAATTACTTCAAAAGTAGTAATTGTATTACATGCAATTGCAGAGGACGCTGTTGGAGAGACGAATAACATTGTGGAAGAGAAAAAAAGTGGTTAAACACCCAAAATATGTTTAGAATAACAATCAACTTTCCTCTGTTGATTCTTGGTTTTTCACTGAAATAGGCCGTCACTGCTCAGGATAAATTCATGACTTAAATGCTTTGTCTTGATTCACATTGAATCAATCATTTTGTCCTGTACTGTCAAATATCAAATGTAATCAAAAGACTGTTATGTGGGCTAGAACTGCTTGTTCAGAGTTCTCAGCTCAGCTCTGAGTGCAGCTGGGAGTGCTGGGAGGCTGCTGTGAGACTGACTGCCTCCCAGTGCTTTGGGAGGGGGAGGGGGAGGGGCTCACGGGAGCACCCGCTGCTCACACGTCAGTGACGGGGTACCTGGACATCACTGTCGTCCATGGAGACAGACGCAGATGCTGCACGTACTGCACACTAGATTATGCCACATGTTGCTTTTACCAAAAAGGAGGATTTGGAAAGTTGCCAAATATAGCGAGAAAGTCGAGTTGGCAACACTGCTCCTGTGACAGGAAAATTCTGCTTAGCAAAGTCTACAAATAACTTTACTTCAATCAACTCTGACGTCCGGAGGAAGTTTCAAATCAAAATGTCCATATTAGATTTACCTTTCTCCATTTTTCAATCCCCGCCAGTTCTTTTCTGTGAACCATGTCTGTTCAGATTCTGCGAGGAACGGACTTTCAAAGTAAAAGTTCTTTTTTCTTTTCTTTTTTTTTTTCTTAAGCAGGTTACACAATGGTGTTAATTTATTAACATGTTAATAATTTAATAATGCATTAGCACATTAATAACATTATATAATAATAATTTAATATAATTATAAATTTAAAAACAAATCATGAAATATTGACCTTCACAAAGTCACAACTTTTGATTTAAAATTACAAATTTGTTTCCTAAAGTAACAAATCTTTGTTGCTAAATCATGAATTTCACAAAATTATTTACATTTTTTTATCATAAAATGATGACATTTTTTTTTGTTGTTCATAAAATTTCAAATTTTTGACAAACTTGTGCCCGTCTAGATTTCTAGGCTGGGTGTACGTCTGGATGATGCACCTGTCAGCATGGTGATGAGGGGCAGCGTCCGGTCCTCCGGGGAGCCCCAGTACCCCGCCTCGGCCAGCAGGTTGCGCTCTAGAACCTGGTGGTACAGCTCCTCGATCCAGACCTGAGACAGAACCACCAGAACCCCGCTGCTCTGGATCAGATGAACAAACTCCTTCTACGAAACAGAAACACGAACAACGTTACGAGATTCACTTCTGTACAAAGATCTAATGCAGAGGTGTCAAACATCACCATGGTTACCATTAAAGGGCCACATCATCACCATGGTTGCCATTATTCTTTACTTTCTCAACCCACTAGTTTCGTTAGTTGCGGACGCATTCCATCTTCCCAAAAAAGGGAATTTTTGTCAAATAATTTGTGACTTTTATCATAAAATTGAAGCTTTTGTACTGAAATCACAAATACCTTTAACAACACAATTTGGACATAAAATTGTATTTTTTTATTTTATTTTATAAATTCAACTTTTTATCCTAAAATTGTGACTTTATTGTCATAAAATCTCAAATATCACAAATTTGTCTCGTACCATTATGAATTTAAAAATTTTTTTTTTTTTGTAAAAAAAAAAAGCTACTGTTGTAAAATTTCTAATTTTGCAATTTTCTCCAAATTTTTATCCAACAAAATTTTTGACTTATAATTACATTTTTTGTTGGAAAATATCAACCTTTTCCAACATTCAGCACAAAATTACAACAGTCGTAAACCTGAAAATTTTGCACAATTTATAGAACTTTTTGTCCAAAAAAAAATCACAATTTTTTAAAAAATCAAAAAGTACATTTGACAAAAATCAAGAGTTTAGACAAAAATGATCAACTTTTAGTTTTAAAATCAACCAGCTGCTCTCCTTCTCAGTTATTCCACTTTCTGATGTAAAAACTGAATCAAACGTTTCCTCAGAGATGTTCTAGTCAGACGTTTGTGATAAAAAGTTCTAGTTAGAAGTTTATAATAAAGCAGAGTGACCAGATCAGATGAAGGACCTGATTTCTCACCAGGCTGAGGACGGGAGCGAGCGCTCGCCGTTTGTAGTAGTCGCAGCAGCAGAGCTTGAGGTTGAGCAGGAGGCCGTAGTACGACACCAGGTAGAGGCCGTCTGCGTTCATCAGAGACTGACAGCTCAGGGAGTCGCCGGCCTCGAATCCCGGAGAGTGTATCCCACCTGAGACGAAGGAAAAACCACGAAGAAGAAGGGTTAAATAGTACAGTTAGGAAGAAGGTAAAAGACAGGATGAATAAAAGACAGAAAGAAGCGTGAAGGTGAAAGGAAGCAGAGAGACTTCACTGGAAGACTCTGGGGATGTAAAGTAACAGCCACATTCATTATAAGTCAGTTAACTGCAGAGTTTCACTTCTATGTTAATTCTGTGCTGCAGACTCGCTGTTGGAAGGACCAACGCTTAATTGAACACATTTAAATTAGGTTTTAAATGAGCTTCTGAGGACGTACGGATGTAAATCCCAGCGTTCTTATTGATCACGTGGGTCAGAGGTTTGAGCAAATAAAAAAGGAAGAAGATTCTGTTGGAGAATAAACTTTATTGACGAGGATCAGTTATCCTGGAGATCATTTATATTAATTACTCTGGTTAAATAATTCCGTTTGGAAATGAGAAGTAGCTGGAGGGATGGATGGATGAATGATGGATAGATGATAGATGGATTGATAAATGAATGATGGATGGTCAACAGATGCAGATTTGATGAATCAGAGAAAACTACCCCCCCACCACCATCCCCACCCCTCATACCAGCCTGCAGTCCAGAGCAGAAGGTGGAGGAGAAGTTCTGCAGTGACAGGTCCACCTCAGTGGTCGTTTTCAGGCCCAGCAGGCGAGGCAGCAGCGCCGCCAGCGACTGCACGAACAGCCTGGCACTCTGCTGGTCGGCCTCCTGGTTCCTCAGAAGTTTGAGTGACAGGGCAGCGCTGCGCAGGGAGCGGTGGCCAGGGCAGTCGCGGGGGGTCTGCTGCTCCTCATCGGCCAACGATGCGTTGTCAGAGCCGATGTCGGACACGTCAGAGCGCCCCGAGTCCTTCTCTGCTGCCATGGAGTACTGGTCGCATGAGTCGAACTCTGTCCGGGACAAGTCCTGCTCCTCCATGCTGGGAGACGGGAGCATTAATGATGTCATTTACTCATTATTAACTTCATTGGACTGCGAAGTTTCGCAAAAATTGAGACTTTTTAACTTAATCTAACTTTTTTGCTTTAAAATATCAAGTTTTACAAAATAACAGTGAATTTCGTAGAACTGAAACCTTACGTCCTAAAATCAAGAATATTTGTGGTAAATTGCAATATTGCAACTTTTTCTTGTGAAAAGAAAATATTTGCTGTAAAATCTCAAATTATGTAATAAAAAAAAAAAGACTTTTTGACATAAAATTGCAACTTTGTTAAGAAATTAAAAATTTCTCATAATTGCAAATTAACGTCCTGTAATCACGACATTTTTTTCATAAAAAATTACAAATTCTGCAAAGTTTGAACTTTTGGAGACAAAATTCTAAATTTATGTTGAAAAATTACATTTTGTTTGTTGTAAAATCATGAATTTCATGAAGTTTATTTTCTAAACTGATTGTCAAATCAGCATTACATCAATCAGCAGCAGAGGGGGCGGGACATAGTGTCCAGAAGCTCTCATAAATGGAAACAAACGATTATGTCACATTCACATCTGATTTCCACGCAGCTTTCGGGATGTTTATAATATCTGGACTACAAATTCAAGTCCAAATGTGTTGTTGATCAGCAACGATGACAACACCAGCGATGGTCGACACCAGCGATGTTCAACACCAGCAATGGTCAACATCAATGACAATGAACATAAGCGATGGTCGACACCAGTGATGGTCGACACCAATGACAATGAACACCAGTGATGGTCAACATCAGTGAGGGTCAACATCAGTGATGGTCAACACCAGCGATGTTCAACACCAGCAATGGTCAACATCAATGACAATGAACATAAGCGATGGTCGACACCAGCAATGGTCAACACCAGTGAAAATGAACATAAGCGATGGTCAACATCAGTGATGGTCAACACCAATAAAAATGAACACCAGTGATGGTCAACATCAGCGATGGTCAAAACCAATGACAATAAACACTAGCAATGGTCAACACCGATGACGATGAACACTGACGATGGTCAACACTAAAGACAATGAACACCAGTGATGACCAAGACCAGTAATGGCCAAGAACAGCGATGGCCAATACCAATGCTGGCCAACACCAATGACAATGAACATTAGCAATGGTTAACACCAGCGATGGTCAACGCCAGTAATAATGAACACTAGCCATGGTCAACATCAGTGATGGTCAAAAATCACTGATGGTCAAAACCAATGACAATAAACACCAATGATGGCCAACACCAGTGACAGTGAACACCAGAGATGACCAACACCAGCAATATTCCCAGAATGATGTACCTGAAGTTGCTCTCGCTGTATCGTGATCCTCCTCCGTGGTGAGACTTGGTCCTGGACTCCACAGACAGGAAGTTGGTGATGTCCGGGTAAACGAGTGCGTGACTCCTCTGCACCACATCAGGAGGAACAACAACTCCTCTCTCTCCTCCACCTCTTTCCTTCTCTCCTCGCCGTTCCACCTCAGCTGAGACGACTCCTTCCTCCTTCCTGTCGACATTTTGATCCAGTGCAATTGGTCCACATTTGGTTCCGTCAGCTGATGAAGGTGAGGGATGGTGGGCGTCCTCGACGCACTCCTCTGGAGTGGTATGGCCCTGACCCGGGCCGAGGTCCCCCATCTCCAAATCCAAAGTGGTTTGGCCCGTTTCCGTGGTGATGCTGATGCTGATGTCAGGGCTGCGCTCGGTGGCTGCAGTGGCGGCCATGTTGGAGGAGGAGGACGAGGGGTCCCAGTGAGGGTGCTCTGTGGACAAGATCTGTCTCTGCCACCTGAAGTCGGCCTCGTTGATCTCCACGGACTCGCGCTTTGACTCGGTTCCATCCTTCAGGTCGTCCAGGCGTCTGAGGAGGAGGCGAGCCTACGACAGGAAACACACCTTTATCCGCTTAAACTTCAAATCAGAACAAACATCAAAACAAATCCAAACTGGAGAAACAACCCGTCCACGCAGAAAGATGTTTTTATTTAACAAGAAATCGTGATTAGATTTTGTAGATGTTTTAAAAAAAACATGTTTAAAAAAGTGGAATTAAAAACAGATCTGCTGAAAATCAGCAAAGACCTGGCAACATGCAAAGTAAAAAGATGAAAGAAACAATTTAAATAAAATAAATCTAAAAATAAATAAATTTCAGCTTTATTACACAATTAAAATATATACATAAATGAATAAATGAAAAATAGAATATAATAAAAAAGAAAATGAATGGAAAAGAAGTTAAAATTAACTGAAAAATACGTTCATTTCAGAAACTACATAAATAAAATGAAATGAAGAAAAAGGAAAAGAAGAAAAATAAATTTATTTGAAATTGAACAAATAAAAGAAGTAAAAATATCAGATCGTTGACGAACATTGAGGCATGTTCACCCAGACTTTTGTGTTTATTTCTACTATTTTAACGAGATATTTTCTTGTTCTTTTGACAGAAAGTGAATGTTTGTGGTTACACAAAACAAGATTTTCATCATGAAAGAAAGTTGTTTAATCAGTAAATAATGAATTTTAAGACAGTTTAAGACATTATTAGACTGGGATTATTGGACTTTACTGGGATCATCGGAACCATTGGGCCGAACTGACCAGATTATCTAAAAGTTTTCAGAGTTTTGTTGTGTGTGAGGCGGCTCGGCCACGTCGTCGACCGTCCTGCCGTCTGCGTACCTGCTCGTGTTCGATGCCGCGACCCTGAGAGAGTTCATCCAGCGCGCCGAGGAGCGCGCAGGCGCAGGAAACGGAGGAGTAGCACGCCTCGATGCCTCCCTTCATGCAGGCTTCGGTCATCCCGTCCATCACCCTGCCGCAGGAACAACAGCGTCTCACAAACAGTTCAAATACGTCTGGAGTTCATCAGCTGAGCAGTGGAAATAAAGAAGGAAGTTTCAGAGTTTTACAGTTTCAGCAGGTCCAGGTGGGACTTCCTCTTGGAGAAGGAGCGTTTTCTGGTTTCAGGTTCAGCCACACAAGGCCCGGCGAGGTCATACAGGCGCTGCGGACTGCCGAGGATCTACAAGATTTATGATGTCACTTATCAGCTCAACAACATCTTTTTCAACTTTCCCAGACTTTCCAGTCCGCGTTAAAAGAAAGGGAACAGCTCTCCCACCTCCTTCATGATGCGGATGGCCTCGGTTCGGTGCTGGGGGGGCGGGTACAGCAGGATCCGGTGGTAGAGCGACTGCAGCACCGGCTTCATGGACTCCACGCAGCCCACCAGACGCACCAGCTCTGCTGCAATGTAGCACACCGTCCGGACCACGGGAGCAATCCTGGCAGGGGCGCTGGAGGAGCACCCGGAACCCCGACCCTGGTCCGACACCCCTCCACCGACGGAGTCCAGCTCCTGGCTGAATCCTGGGAGACGGAGGCCAAGAGAGGACAGTCCTCATGTTTTTGAACTTAATTTCCTCCTTTCTGACTGAAGCACCTCCTGTAGAAGGCAAACCTGAGCAGACATCCAGTTACCTAGTCCGAGTCTCTCTGAGAGTCTCTCCCGATCTGACGCGCCCACGTAACCGTGGTGAGAAGTGATGGTTTTGTCATTGACGGGGTTTCCCATAATCGCCACCAGGGACGGACACAGCTGCTTCCTGGAAGAAACAATAAAACGCAACCAGCTGCAATCACCTGCCCTCCAGCTTCTGTTTCACAGCAGTTTCAGTTGGATCAAACAGCCTTACCACACCAGGTCGGTGAAACCTCTGGACAGGTGCATTGTGGGAGGGCAGCTGCTGAGCATGGAGAGGATGCACTCCAGGTAGAGCAGCTGCAGGAGCTGGTTATCACTAACATGGAAGGACAAAATTAAAAAGTAAATAATTAAAGCCAGGCAGTCCCTGATTAATAGAGTCTATTAAAGCCACTCTATGTTGTAATTACACTTCTGACCACATGTGGGCAGTAGTGGTAGGTGTTAGGATTCTGAACATTTTACTTCTAAATTATATTCACTCATGCAGCTGCTTTAAGGTGGAATATCTGAGAACAGCTGATTGATGTCAGAGAGTCAGAATCTAGGAAACGCTAACGAAAAATTACATTTTTGTAAAAACTTAAGTTTTTGTATCAATATTCACGATTTTAGTGCAAAAAGTTGAAATGACACAGAAGTAGCAATTTTACGACGATTGTTAATTTTTATTGCTAAAAATGTTGCAAAAATTTTGATATTTTCTTTTCTTTTTTACAGTTTGTTTGACAGAATTTTGTTGCAGAATTTGTCATTTTAAAGCAAGTTTAGCTTTTTTCTTTTTTTCTTACAAAAAAGTAAACATTTTTTAAATTTGTGATTTTATGAGAAAAAATTATTTTAATAGAAAAGTTTCAATGTTATGACAAAAGTTGTAATTTTTGTGACATTTGAGATTTTAAAGAAAAAATTCACCATTTTACAACAAAATTTGCTTTTTTATTTAAAAAAAATCTGTCTTTAAATTTGCAATTATACAACAAAATTTTTAAATTTTACAATATGACATTGATATGACATGATTATGACAACTGTTTTTTTTTTATTTTAAGACCAAGTCCAGGAACTAGCAGGGAATTTCACGACATAGTTAAGAAAGTAAGGAATAAGCATCCCTTTCAGCTGATTGGTCTAAAATGACCTCACTGAATTCCTCGCTGCAGATTCTTTCTGAGGTGAGTTGAACTCGCCACTTAGAAGGCATTATGCTAATTAATTTCACAGTGATATGATGACATTAACAGTGAACAAGGCTGGAACAGAAACGAGGTTTTACCTGTCCACTGACTCCAGTTTCTCACAGAAGACGGTCAGGACCGTCACCACGTCCTCACACAGCGCCTGGCTGGTCGGAGAAACATCTGGAAATTTATGACAGACATGTTATTCAACATCTGGAAAAACACTCCTGAATAATCATGAATAAAACTCTGAATAATCGGGGGGGGGGGTATCAGGAGGACGACACAACAATACCGTTACACAAGTGCAACAAAAATAATGTGCAATATCTCTTTGCTGGACTTCTGGTTGATTATTGTTAAATTTTTAATCTTTTATTATCTTTTTTATATTTTTAATTCTTTATACTATCAGTTATTGCTGTAATGGTGCTGCTCTTGGTCACATTTAGCCTGAATTTCTGGCCATTTTTATACAGGCCAGACTTTTTTTTCTTCTTTATTAGGAGACATTTGGAAAAGAACTGATTAACTGAAGGACTTTTATTTTGAAAGAAACTAAAAGAACTGAACACTGTTTTTGAACTTGTTGACCTGTTTTGTCTGTAGGAGAAATATTTTATTTGATCTATGTTGTTTTCTTTGTTGTATCAATACAGCTGATTCACATCAGATCTGAAGTCTCTTGAGTCTTAAATATTGGTATCAGTTGTTTTTTCCTTCCTTTCATTCCTAGTTTCCCTGTTATGGTTAATTCAGCCTTCCTCCCTGAGTGCATGTTTATGCTAACCTACGTTTACGCATTTATAAATGCTGCAACGCTGCTGACAAAAACACCATAAATTCACTGGAAGCGTTTCAGCTCTGATTTAAAGAACACCAGAGGTTAAAGGTCACGCAGGGAGAACTCTTTACTGTTCTGGCTTTCACTGCTTCAGAGGAAAAACCTGACAAGTCCCAAGTCAACACTGCCAAGTCCCAAGTCAAGACTCAAGTCAAGGCATGACTAACACAGCCAAGTCCGAATTTTAGGCTCAAGTCATGACTCAAAACAGCCAAGTCCCAAGTAATCACAGTCAAGTCACAAGTCAACACAGCTAAGTCACGAGTCAACACAGTCAACTCCCAAGTCAACGCAGCCAAGTCCCGAGTCAACACAGTCAAGTCCAGAGTCAACACAGCCAAGTCCTGGGTCAACACAGTCAACTCCTAAGTCAATGCAGCCAAGTCCCGAGTCAAGACAGTCAAGTCCCAAGTCAACACTGGCAGGTCCCAGGTCAACACAACGCCAAAGGAGAGTCTGTTTATTTGATTCAAAAGGGTGGTTCTAACAACTTGTCTTCTGTCTGTCTGGGACTTATTCGTTACTTTCTACAGTATACTTTTAATACAGACTTCACTCTTTTCCATCAGTTCCTTCCAGTAAACTTCTTCTCCTTCAGCTGACCTGCCAGGACGGACAAACTAGCTGGGATCTCATATTTAAGCTCATAAAATTAAAAGGGATGTGAAATATGATGTCAGAGAGGTTATTACAGCCCTTAAACTGACAGGAGGAGCTGCAGAGGTGACAGGAAGCTCTGTCAGGGAATTACCTCGTCTCTGCAGAGGCGGCGCCGTCACCTCGTCTCCGTCTGCTCCCTGAGGAGGAAGACAACCTTGTTTACTGTCCCTGGAGGACGAGCATTCGCTGTGGTGTGCTTTTACGTCTTCTCTGAGGACCAGCAGCCGGCCGGGTCGGTACTCGCCATCTGATTATTGATTATTACTGCAGTTTAAAACATGCACATGTGCTTTCTGACCTCCTGTCGGTGTCGCAGCTGCAGCGTCAGGTCTCCCAGGATCTGGCTGAGCGTCGCCCTGACGGCCGTGTTGATGCTGCGCTGGTGACAGCTGGACACGTAGGTGTCGATGCACACCTACACACACGAACACACAAACACACACGTCACCGGCTGACCTTTTCTCTGTCTGAATCACAAAAGCAGAGCAGCCGTGACGCACGCTCTCCAGAGAGTGCCACATCGATGAAGCTTCCATGGCGTCACAGGTCGCCATGGTAACAGGCTGGAGGAGAAGCAGGGATGTAGGGACACACCGTCAAGTGTTCGAGACATCCTCAGATCATATTGAAGGTCCGAATGGAGAGAGCGTGGCGCACACCCACATCATGGTGATGATGTAGCCCTTTGATGGTAACCATGGTGATGACGTGGCCCTTTAACAGTAACCATGGTGATGATGTGACATAGTCTTATAACTGTAACCATGGTGATGACGTGGCCCTTTAACGGTAACCATGGTGATCATGTGGCGCAGTTTTATAAACGTAACCATGGTGATGACTTGGCCCTTTAATGGTGACCATGGTGATAACGTGGTCTAGGATAAACAGTTTTTACACCTCTGATGTAAACATCAGCTGTTAGAAAATAATAACTTAATGAACATGAGGTGCAGAAATGCTGAAATTGTCCTGAAAATGGCCGTTGTTTTATTTGTTTTATATAATTATATTTCCCTCCAACAGAAGACCATCAAACATTCAGAATCAGGGTCGGTTACGTAATCCCACAACTGGGTTTGAGGCCTCACTGCTTCTCCGTCTGATTGTTCGTGGTTCATTACCTTTCTTTTCCTGTAGGTGGAGACAGCGGGTTTTTTTTTTGTTTGTTTTGTTTGTTTGTTTTCTCCAGATGGTGCTGATGATGTTGCTGTGACACCATGCACTACAGATTTCTCAGGCTTGTTTGTTTTCATCTCACTGCTGAATGAAAGGAAAAGTATTTTGTTCCACCAGGAGACCAGCAGTCGCCTTATAAAACTAAACCTCCAGTTCCAAAACACGGCATGTTTTCATGGAAGTGGTGATGAGGTCCAAACCTTCAGCAGTCGGTGTTTCAGACCACACGTGTGCTGCCAGTCACTGCGTTAAGCAGCTTTATGTTTCTGATAATGGAGCTGCTGACAACCTCTCCAGAGATGCTGAGTTACGACCTGATGACTCAAACAGGAGCTCACCAGCAGCAGATGGCCCGGCCCGGCGGCACGGAGCCATTAACACATCACCCTGACCAGCTTTTTATGAGCTGTTAATGGAACTGAGCACCACCTGCATCCAGGAGCTGCCATCACCGTCGTCGATACTGAGGGATGTTAAATAGATCAGTAAACAGCTGTAAACAGTTCTACAGGGTTCTTCAGCACAAAAACAACATTATTTATAAACAGACCAACAACCGTACTGATATTTTATCTGAAGCTTTTTTGGCTTTGGGTGTTGATGGAATCACAAGCTAGAAACATCTCAGACAGATCCATAATCCCACCTCTATGACCTTTTATTTCTGCTTTCAGAACCAAAGCTACATCATGAATATAAACACAGTAAAAACGAGACGAAGGCCAGAAATGAAACAGAGTTCTGGGTTACAGGAAACAACTCTGTTGAGAACGACCAAAGCGAAACTGAATTAGGACGTGAGAACGTCACTTTGCAGATGCACGCGAGCATTTCTAAGCTCTGCCAACAGATCAGTGACGGCAAAGATTACTCAACATCCCAGTCAGTGTTTCCATGACGATCTGGCAGGCCTGTTTTATAGCATAACGTCTCAGAGGTTCTTCCTTCGTGCGGTTTTAAGTCCGACCATGTAGAGGCCTTTTTGTTCATCCCAGGATTCTGAATAATTGATGCGACTACAACATGAGACGGGACTCAGACCTCTGCTGGGTGAGGATGGAGGAAAAAAGCTTCACTCTTAAAAATAGACTGAACCGAATGGTTTGCGTCTGTCTTTAAAGTTGGACTGATGTCATCTGTCTGTGGTAGACAGCGACAGAAGAATCAATATCGTTTGTTTTCTGGGTGAAAGTGATCAGCACTTCCACACAAACAGCTTCCAGCTCTTAAAATCTCATTAAACTTTTCAAGAAATCTTTTTGTTAGTTTTGTTGTTTTCTTTACCCCCTCTGGCTGCTTCTCTCAGGCAGACGCAAAGTTCACACCAGGAGGGGAGGTGGTGATGGAACAGCTGATTTATGCTTCTAAAGCACACGTGTCAAACTCCAGGCCCGCGGGCCACATCCGGCCCGCCACTTCATCTTATCCAGTCACTTTATTTTATCATAAACTTCTTACTACAACATTTCTGAGGAAACGTTTGATTCAGTTCTGACATCAGAAAGTGAAATAACTTAGATGGGGAACAGCTGCTTTAAGGTGGAATAACTGAGGTGGAGAGCAGCTGCTTTAAGGTGGAATAACTGAGGTGGAGAG
>JBAMYA010043646.1:0-13176 GCA_037176975.1 Arrhamphus sclerolepis | reverse complement strand
TCCCAGAGTCAGAACCAGACATGGAGAAGCTGCATTCAGCTTCTATGCTCCGCATATCTGGAACAAACTCCCAGAAATCCTCAGATCAGCTGAAACACTCAGTTTATTTAAATCCAGGTTAAAGACCCACCTGTTCTCAGCTGCAGTTGAATAAAGTTCCAAATTTACAGTCATTTTAAGCTTGAATTTTTCAGCCAAAAACAAAATGGTTTTAACGGCTGTTTTTTAAATCTATTTTTCTCTTTACTTTGTTTTTAGATTTCATGCTTTTTTTTTTAATTAAATCAAGTAATGATTATTTTTGTGTTTTATGGAATGATTTTATTTGCTTTTTGTGATTTTATGTAGCTGTAAAGCACTTTGAATGACCTTGTATATGAATTGTGATCGATGAATAAACTTGCCTTACAGTCTTCATAACTGTTGTTGGCAGCCACATTAGAATTAATCCCCACGGCAGCATCGAACTGACTATCTGAATCAAAATTTGATCGAGATGGCAGTGCGCACAGATGCAGCGGCTCAGAGCTCTCCCGATTTGTGCCTTTGTGTTTTTCATCTGTTGTACATTTGTGTCCTGAGACTGCTGAACACTACAGTCGACTGGATTATTGGACATTGGTTTCTGACTGAAGATGACCATACCCAGCCATTTTCATCGCACTTACAACATTCTGGACTAGACAGCGTGACCAGTCGGTGGTGCAAGAAGAAACAAAAGCGAGGCTTCAGGGTTGGGCTACTGGCTAGACGAAGGAAACAGCCAATCAAAGCCCTGCTGCTGAGCCTCTTCCTTACAAACGCCAGATCCATGGTACACAAAACAGACAGACAATCTGGAAATACAGCTAGCTGGGAACCAGTCTGTTCATGAAAGCTGTGTGCTTATCATCATGGAGACATGGCCACGCACAAATCTCTGACTCCACGGTGCAGCTAGCAGGCCGCACGCTACACCGCTGGGACAGGAACAGTGACTCCGGGAAGAAAAGGAGGGGAGCTCTGCAGCTATGGGCATGAACGTTGGTATAACAACAGCACTATGTTGGACACTGTTCTCCTGACATGAAGTTCGTGTCTGTCAGATGCAGACCCTTTTTTCTGCCTAGAGAACTAGCTGCTTTTGTCATCACTGCAATTTACATACCACTGTATGCTAATGTAAACACTTCTCTCTCTCTGCTGCTAAACACCATCAGTAACCACCAGTGCGTCTGATTACACCCTACAAGTTAATGAAGTGACGTTTTAACTATCATCACTCAAGAGGACACAGTATAATTCAAAGAGCATACTGCATGATGAAGACCAGATGGCGTTCAACTCTTTTCTGAGTGTTGGAAGTCAGATCCACATTTGCCCTCTGGTCATTGCCTTCTGTGTTTGTTTGTTTTTTTTTGCATGTGTGTTTGGATAATGGGGACATACTGGAGCCCATTGTTTCGCCCGATGTGAGCTGGGATAGGCTCCAGCAGATCCCCGTGACGCTGCACAGGACAAAGCGGGTATAGATAATGGATGGATGGAGCCCATTGAGGACATTTCAGGGGACGACCTTGACCCCCAACGCCCCCGTGAACCCATCACGCTTAATGAAACCACTGGAAGTTGTACAAAGCTGCTCCAATCTCAGGGAATAGGCAACACATAAAAACATTATTAATGATGTCCAGAAACACCTTTTTATTATAAAATTTGAACTTTATTATAAAAAAAAAGCCTTAAGAAATAAATATAACTGTGTAATATTTTAAGAATAAATTAGTAATAATAAATATTGTTTATATAATATTATCATAAATAGTAATATACATTAAACATTCCAACAATTCATACTTGTGCTTATAAAAATGTAAACTTGTAACTGTACACATCAATTTTCTTTTTTAAACTATAACTTATCAATCATTTTTTCAAAGAGGACCAAGAAACGCTCTGTCTGGGCCTCACTCTCTTCATGGAGATGCCGCTAAATTTGGTCTCTGTGGTTAAAAAATCCAGAAGAGTGGTCCTCTTTTTGGGCTTTGCAGGGAAAGAAGCTGACGCTTGGCATGAGGTATTCTGATCCACATGTGCTGGGTGGGGAGCTTGCAGAGGGCTCAACCATCTCCTGAAAAAACAATTAATTTGTAGGCCTAAATTACTATCGAGGGTGTTGTGTGGATCATGTTTTTGTATTATAATAATGTGCAATGAGCAACATTACTCTAAAAGAAACAAATGAGCACATACTAAAATGTTTTGCCACTCTGGAAGCTAAAGAGTAATAAACATGGTATGCTTTCTATTTACCATAAGGATAGTTGCTGCATCCTCCTCAACAAAAGAGGCCACCAGAACAGAAGGGTCCACTGAAGGCCTGGCACCCAACACCTCATGCATGGCTTCAAAATACTGCCACGAAGCAGCAATAAGTCCCCAGCATCAGTACCAGAACCACTCCTTGGTGTCCTCAGGTTCTGAAAGAAGACCCACACAATTTTCAAAATGCTAATTCCTATATAATATAGTAACAATATAATATACATCATAGAGATGGCAATAATGGGCTACTGATTATGAAGATGCAACATTACTCGTTCTTTTCTGTACTTACTTTGCATTTCCTCTTCAGGTTTTCCCATCTTTTTTTTTACGCCTATTAGCTAGTCACCTTTCTGTCTAAGCCTGTAAGTAATAAATGTCCTGTATCATAATCAATATCACATAGCCTACAACAAACACCAAGCACAAGAACAAAACATTTAAACAAATAACTCACTCCCAAAGTTGTTTTTGTTGCATATTTAGACTTGAGCAACCGCTGCTCATTCACCACCAGGAATGATATGAGATGCCGGGTTTCCTCTGTCTTCTCTGTTATAGTTAAAAAACATGAATGTATAATAATAAATGACCACAAGACTGAACACAAAGAACACCCTGAAGATGTATTTCATCTTTGGTCTTGGTCACATATTGTATCTCCTTGTATTGAACCACGTTTTTCCTTTTGCTTATGCGTGGTGTCATTGACTATCCATCTGAGAAAAAATTACAAGACTGAGCAGATATATTTATAATTTTTATATCATTGCTGACACATTTATGATTGCCCTGCTTTCCGTCGCCGTCCATCATTGTATTTCCAGGTGTGTGCTTGGAGGGTTCATTCTGGGGCCAATACTTTTTTCCTTATACATGCTCCCCTTGGGATCCATTCTTAGAAAAACAAATATAACATCTCTTTCCATTGGTATGCAGATGACACACAAATTTACTTGCCATTAAAACATAATGACTCACGCTCTTTTAAACATTTACAAGACTTTCTACAGGACATCAAAGCCTGGATGGCTTTACATTTTTAAACTTAAACAACTTACTGATGAAAATAAAACTGAGGTCCTAGTTTTTTGTCCCAGTGCTGCCTGTGACTCATATGTAGACCTAGTTCCCCTTGGACCATCTATCAGAGATACAGCTAAAAACCTTGGTTTAATTTTGGATTCTAGCTTTAAAATTGTTTTTAAACAATCAGTTGTTAAATCTAGATTTTAAAGTCAAGGTTAAATCCTTTTTATCTTACAAAATCTTTGAGAAGGTTATACACGTCTTTGTTTCATCAACTTCTTAAAATGGATTTATTGCTTCAATGTTTAGTGTAGTATTGTATACAGTGTATACTGTATATGGGGGGTGAACACTGACATCAATATATATATCCATAAATCAGTGACTCCCTAACCCTATGATGTAGTAAAATTATTACATTAGGAGAAAATTAAGATTAAGATAAGATTTTGCCTGGTACTTAATGTAGTAACCAACCAGGTCCGAAACAGGTCAAGTGGGCGCCCACAGTGCCAGATGTGAAGCCAAGACAGTTCAGGGGGACGCCCTCGGTGCCGGGCATGAGACAGACAGGTCTGGAGGACGCCCTGGACCAATTGACAAAGCCAAAACAGGAACTGATGTGACCAGAGCGGGGACTTGGATGGAGCGTGGTTTGACCTCGGAAAAAGAGTGTTGTGTCGATCACCTCAGGAACAGGAGCATTTGGTGGTTCGACCACCTCGGAGACAGGATGGGGTGTGTCAACCACCGCGGGAACACAAAGGGGATGGGGTGCGCCGATGACTTCGGAGGCTTGGACCTGGACCGAGCAGCGCTGGCTGTGGCAGCTCTGGCTGAGGCAGTGCCGTCTGGGGCTGGCTAGCATCAGGGACCACTGCAGACTTTTGGGATCGGGGCTTCCTGCTCCTCTTCCTCCTCCAGGAAGATCCCAGACTCTGCAGACTTTCTGGGTCCCCAAACGCCAGCCGAGAGCCCCAAAACGGCGAGTACTGACCGTACTCGCAGTTGAGCCACTCGTCCTCACCGGAAGAACAGTCCCAGTCATACCAATCGATATCCCCTGCCTGGGGCATCGACTTCTCCACCTCCCGGCGGAAAAACTCAAGAAGAGTGATCATTTCTCCTCCTGCTCAGTCCATTATGGCTGGTCCGTTCTGTCATGTGGGGTTGAATGGAGGACCCAAATGCAGGAGAGCAGGCGGGAGGCAGAAGTAGTGATGGGTCCAGCAACACCGATGCGTCGGCGCATACGTCGAGCTCAGAGAGCAAAACCCGTGTCGGTGTGTACCGCTTTAAGAAAGTCACGTGACCGATACAGGCACTGTTTCATAGTGATAGAGACGCGCCAAACTGCGTTCATAAGGAAGCGCATAACAGGACGCATCAGCCTTAAGAACGGCCGATCTTTTGTGACATGTTGTCGAAATCATCAAGAATTATGGACCAGGCTCAAGCCAAAAGAAAGGTTTCCGCCTGCATGGCACCATTTTGATCTCATATTGGAAAATAAGTTTTAATTTCCTTGCTGTTCCTCTCAAAGTTTCCACTTGATCTATCTGAATTCAAAGTCATGTCAAAGTGACTCTACTATTCATGTTATTTTCTGCAGGCAAAATGTCAAATTTGCTCAACAGAACTTTCATATCTTAAAAAGTCCACTTTCTCAATGCTAAGACATTAAAAGGCATGAAAATGAAGTCCCAGATACACCAGGATAAACACACGTATACAGTCATTCCACAACTTATTCACAGTTGCTTTATTTTGCTTTTATTTTACTTTGGGAACATCTTGACTTCAAAGTGGGCAGGCAGCTGATGCCTTAGAGGAGCTGCAGAGATACCCAATATTTCCAGGTCCCAGGATCCTTTGAGATACTGAGACGACCAAAAGTCAACGTATCCGCACTTCTTCCAGCTTTGCAGTTTCTCTGCACTCCAGCATCGTCTGTGCCTTGTGAGTGGGTCTTTTCCAAAGGTGGAGATGTTTTGTCAAAAAAGCAAAATAGACTAAAAAAAAAATGTTTTGAACTTCAAATAAAAAAATTGGCAAAAAAAAAACAACAACAAAAAAACAGTCCACAAGCATTCTCATTCAAAACAGTATTTGTTGATTGCATCTAAAAATATCAAAGATATTTTAAATTTAAATTAAGATGATACCATATAAAATCAGTGTCAGTTGAGTCTGTCAACTAGGTTGCCTGTAGGGATTTTTAAGGCCCAGCAGGTGTCAGTATTCAATGGCACAGTATCAATACAGTTTGGCAATGTGTTGAAACGTTCCATGACACGTCATCAACCCATCACTAGGCAGGAGTGATCCAAAACTGGTATTTAATAAGCAAAAAACCAAAGACGCTGCCAGAGCAGGAGAAAACAAAGGAAACACAAAACCAAAACAAGGCAAAGGGGAACGAGCATCAGGAAAGTCAAACAGAACACAACTAGACACAGACAGGATTTCAAAGTAAAAGCGGGACCAAAACCAGAAAAAACCCCAAACCAAAACCTAAACCATGGCAAAACCAATGTTTTAAAAACTGTTGTGCTCATGTTGATGTTCAGTTCTCTCTGCAAAGACAACTCAGGCTCTTTTGTTTCCTGTCTTAGTCATTTCACTCGAAGTCTATTATTTACACCTCATGTTACACCTCTAGTCCTTCAGCAGCAAGAAGCAGGAGACCACACTGTGCCTTTTTCACTGTATGAACACATGCTGGTCCTCCTTGTCTGAGCTTCAGTTTGTGGAAGAGGTTCTCTGCTCAGAAGAGGATCAAATCAGACACTAGAGCATCCCTTCATCCCTTCATTCAGACGTAGTGGAAGAGCTGACCAGAGTGAGTGCAGAAGGGTCAAGTCTGGAGGATTTTGATGCTAGAGAGAGTGTGGCAAGCTGGTTTAGCCAAGTCCAGAGATGAAGAGGCCAAACTACAGTTGGTTATCTGAGGAGCATGTGACTGCAGTGGAGGATAGTCCATGAGACTATATCTTAAGTTGTTTTAAGTTTAAATTTTAGCTCAGTGAAGCACTTTAAGCACCAACACGTTTTCAGTTAGTTACCTTTCTTGTAGAATTATACTTCAAATAAAGAACTTTATGGTGACCAGATTGTTAGTTAATTGTTTACAAGTCAATATTGCCTGTGAGGACAGCGAGTTTTAAAAAAAAAAAAGCAAACGTGTAAAACTGTGGTGTTAAATGCGGTGTGTCAAAAATGTGGGTGCACATAACTTTTGTGCTGGTGAACCCAAGAAAAAATAGTTACGTGCACCAGTACAACCAGTGCAAAAAAGTTGATCTAGAACTAGGTTTTATCCACAAAAGTCCCAAGAAACGAGGTGTGACCACAAAACTGGAGTTTATTTTTCAGAGATGGACGGAATTACAAAACAAGTGATGTAAGATGGTTCACGTCCTAGAATAGAGGTGTCACATCCTGGGTAACATCATCATCATCATGATTACTGTTGATTTGCCACATCATCGCCATGGTTACCATTAAAGGGCCATATAGTCACCATGGCTACAGTTAAAAGACCATGTCATCATGATGGATACCATTAAAGGGCCACATCCTCACCTTGGTTACTATTGAAGGGCTACATCATCTCCATGTATACTGTTGATGGGCCACATCATCACCATGGTTACAGTTAAAGGGCCACATAGTCACCATGGTTACCGATGACGGACAGATGAATCAGAGCCCAGTGGGGACTAAGGGCCTGATCCCAGTCACCCGTCAGTCACGTAGTGTGAACTCCACGACAACTTAAGACTCCAAAAAAACTGTGTTGTCTCAACAGAAATCTGAAAGTCACGTAGTCAGAGATGATTTTTAGACTTTTAGAGGCTTCAGCTTGATCTCTTAACAAATCTCTGTTCCAGTGTTCAGGAAGTGTCCGGTCCAGGATCTGAGGTGTCCTCGTGGTCTGCAAGAGTCTGACTTCCTGGACCTGCTGAGGTCCACTCTCCCTCAGCTGGCTGCTGGTCTGCCTTTTGATGTCTTGACGACGGACCGCAGCAGGAGGCTGCATCCTCTGAAGGTGGAGACTCTAACTCCAGAGGAGATCCTCAGAACCTCCAGGTTCTCCAGAACCACCGGAAACTCGACATTCTACATCCGACTGAAGGTTCTAACCAAATTCTGACCTGTTTGTGCTCCTGAAAGGCAGCGCCATCGTCTGACTTTAACATTTGGCTAATGTAGGAGTTTGATGAATAAATGCATCCATTTTATTAAATAAGTAAATGATAAAATGTTTAATTAAAATAGATTGAGGCAAAGTTTGTGTTTAATGTTCCTATTTTTTCTGCTTTATCTGTGGAACCTGTTGTTGCTGGTTTTTGGTAAATAAACCAGTCCTTTTGCTAACTTTTACAGGCAACCGATGAACCTCAGAGCAACAGTGAAGACATTTGTCCTCCACAGAACCAAGATGACAATGCTGGATGCAGCTCAGCCATGACATCAGCCAATCAAACTGAAGAAAATACAAAGTAATCAGAAACAGCGTTTTCTTAGTCATCATCAGTCAGCATGATCTAAATGACACCATCTCTTCTGTCACTTGTCTCCCAGAGATAAGTCCAACAAGAGGAAGCTGGGAAGATCTCGGTCCCGTGAAGATCCGGCTTTCCACATTCTCAGGATCTGCTTTCTGGAGGATTCCCAGTCCAATGTGCCTTCGGAATCTGGTGAGTGAATGTGGGGAAACGACAACGCGGAAGCATCTCGACCAGCTACTGATCTGAACCCTATGTTTCAGTGTTGCAGAGGTCCTCAGTCCAGGACCTGGAGTGTCCTCGTGGTCTACAGGAGGAAGACTTTGTGAACATGCTTAGGTCCGCCTTCCCTCAGCTGGCCGGAGACCACAGAAGATTTGACGTCTTCAAGTTCACCCGGAACCGGAGATTACAGAGGCTCAAACTGAAGACGCTGACGCCAGACGAGATCTACCGGACCACCAAGTTCACAGTGTTCAAGAAGACCGTCCTCTACATCAAAGCCAAGGTAGAGTAGAATAGAATAGTCTTTATTGTCATTTTACTGTGGAGTACCACTTAATTAGGGGGGCTCCTTCAGAGCCACCGTGCACCACAAAGATAAATTGTCAAAGGACAAAAACAAAACAAAAACAAGTACAGTAGAGGGTTCATCACATTAATTATTTAAGAATAAAAAACTGCAACTGAAAAATAGTTCAATTTGAAAAATATTAAATATATATATATATATACAAATGTACAAAGAAGAAATCAATTGAAAGTGGCTGTTTTACTAAAACATTGTTAGTTAAAGCCTTATAACATTGGGAACTTTAGTGCGTGTGTCCGGGGGGTGCTGACCTTGGTTCTTCTGAGGCTGCAGGAAGTGGAGATGTGTTCCAGGGTGGGCAGATGGCAGCTGATAATTTTTTGGGGGCCGTGTTTATGACCCTCTGCACCTCCTTCCTGTCAACAGCTGTGGATCAGCCACCCAGACAGGATTTGAACATGCTGTCCACAGAGGGGTGGTAGAAGGCCAGCAGTAGCTTCTGGTCCAGGTTGTTCTTCCTGAGGACACGCAGGAAGTGTAGCTGCTGCTGAGCCTTCTTCACCGGGGCCTTGATGTTGTAGGTCCAGGAGTGGTCTGCAGAGATGTAAGTGCCCAGAAACCACAAGGTGGTGACAGTTCCCACCTGTTCTCCATTTATGAGGAGCGCAGTGTGGTTCTGTCTTAGTTATCTGAAGTCCATGATGAGATCCTTGGTCTTTTTGATGTTGAGTGACAGGTTGTTGTCTGAGTACCTTGGCCCTGTAAGCTGTCTCGTCCTCATTACAGAGGAGTCCAACCATGGTGGTGTCATCTGTATATCTGATGATGCGATTAGTTGAGTGGGCCTGATGACCTCGAGACTAATGGCTCCAAGCACTTCATGATTACAGACGTCAGTGCTGTAGGTCTGTAATGGTTGAGGCCATCTACAGCAGGTTTTTGGGGATAATGGTGGAGGCCTTCAGACATGTGGGGATGGTGGCATGCGTCAGGGAGAGGTTGAAGAGTTTAGTTAGGATGCCTGCCAGTTAGTCTGCTCATGCTTTGACCACTGCCCTCAGGATACCATCAGGACCAGCAGCTTTCCTGGGGTTCACTGCTCTCAGGTTTTTCCTCACCTCATGCTCCCGGAGAGAGAGAGCGGTGGAGTGCTGGGGTCAAGGGAGGCAGTGACTGCAGGGGGGCGTTGGTGGTCTCAAACCGGGCAAAGAAGCTTTTCAGCTCCTCTGCCTGGGTGCTGTTGCTGCTGGAGGATGTGGGAGGGGAGGGCCTTTTTAGTTGCTTAGGGCCTGGATGCCCTGCCAGATCTGTCCTGGATTATTGTCCAACCCCTCATTTTCCTCTTGTAGGAATCCTTGGCCTGTTTGATGCCCCTCCTCAGATCAGCTCTGCCATACACTAGAGTGAGCTGTCCCTGGTCCTGAAGACCAAGTTGTTCATTTTTGGAAATACCCAGAAGTGTCTTTCTTCTGTGATATTTTCTTCATAGCGCTTCAGGTCCGGATGTTCAAAAATGCTCCACTCTGTGGAGGCTATGCAGTCCTACAGCTGGACGAGAGCAGCATCAGGCCAGGCTTTGATGGTTGGTGTAGCTGGTTTTATTGTCATGCGAGTCCATAAAAAGGCACTTATAATTTCAGTCTGTGCCTGATATCCAAGGCCTGTTAAGTCTCGGCATCTGTAAAGAGGATTAATGTTGCATTAGGGAAAGACTTAAAAGACATAAAAATCATAAAAAGGTGCAAAGTAGTGGGAGCCTCAAACCGGTGCAGCTGTGCACGCCGCCATCTTGGATGTTGCGCATAGTTTTTTTTTTTTTTTTTAATTACAATAATAACATATATACCTAAGTCACTCTGTTACTTACACAGGGCCAGATTTACTAAGATCCCAATGTGTGTGTAGTAATTTGCGTGTGCAGTCTAGAATGTAGACGTAATTCTGACTGTAGTCTCTGGTTTTCACCAACGCAATCACTAAAATCTAAACAAAATGATGTTCCTTGATAAAAACGGTTATTCTGTTTCTGCTTCATGGTTTTGCTGGATGGTGGTGGTAACATCAAATGTACAGTAGGTTTAGATTAACGGTGAACGTACAGTAGGTCTGCGTTAACATGAAACATACAGTAGGACTACATTAACATCAAGTGTACAATAGGTGTAGCACGAGTGTGACCGAGGGAGCAGTGGGGCGGTGGCCCTCTCACCTGCTCCCATGGACAGAAACCTTGGGCAGAGCACCTCAGTGAGCCAGAGCAAGACAAGACCTCTCAGCCATGTAGAAAAGATGTTTATTGTCTCCTGCTCTTACAACAAGCCTGTTGCCAATAGTGACTGTAGAACCAAGTAAAATCACTACCCAATAAAAGGAACTACTAAACATGCAACAACACTACAAACAATCCATAACCATGTCCTACAGTCACCAGGCCACAGCCGTACTCAGGTCCAGCAGGAGACACTACAAAAGGGAAAACAAGAATTAATGTATGACAAAATATTTAAAAAAATACAATAAACATGCATGCAAAGAAAAGCCTTTCCTAGAGCGATCAGGGTGAGCAACCAGACTTCAGCAGATTAGCGTCTCAAATATATCATAAAGCCACCTTCCACTACTTAAAACATAAAAAGATACAACTGCAGACACCATTTATCCTCCGTCTGTCCATATCGGTCCATCAACTTGCCACCCTGGTTGCTCTCAGAAGGGGCCCAAGGTAGAAGTAAACTGTTCTTTTTATAGTGCTGTCAGCTGGTGCACTGATCACCAATTTCCCACAGCTGTGAGCTGCATCCAGGGCTCCATTACAGGTCCAAGTCACCAGGGGGCGTGGTTGGCTCCCTCACCATGCTTACAATAGGTATACATTAACGTTAACCGTACAGTAGGTCTACATTTATGTTAAATAGACAGCAGGTCTACATTAACACTAAATGTACAGGACTATGCTAACGTTAAACGTACAGTAGGTCTACATTAAAGTTTAGCAGGACGATGGGACACACATTCATTTGCATCCCTGTGTTTCCCTCCAGCAGCATAGTTAGTACCAGTAAGGGTGGGTGATATATTGATTTTATTGATCAATTTATATTTAAGTAAAGTAGAAAAGAAGGAATTTTATGTCATCATTTTTCAAACTTTTACAAATGTTTTATGACAGAAACTTGGCATCAGAAGTCAGGATTTCACAGCTAAAAGCTGCTATTTTTTCTGAAGTTCTGACTTTTATAAAACAGAAAATCCTTTTTTTTTTAAAAAAAAAAAAAAAGTAATCCTTTCAGAAAAAAATGTTGAAATTATAGAAAAAACATTTTGACATAAAGTTACAACTTTGTTATAATATTATAACAAAGTTGTAACTTTGTCAAAAAGTTGTGATTTTACAAATTGACAAAATTTGTGCACAAATTTTTCAGACGGGAGATGAGCAGATGGAGGAGGAAGTGGAGGAGGAGGAGGAGGAGGATGAAGAGGAGGAGGAGGAGGAGGAGAAGCAGGATGCTTCGCTTGCTGACCCGGGGAAAAACGACAAATCTGAGGGCCAAACGAGGTAATTTACAAACGAAAGAAAAGATTTGGTTTCTCTTGAAATACTAGAAATTGGCCAGTTTCATAGCTGATGGTGCTTTATTTTTTTTAAATAGAAACATTGTAAAATGTTTTTAAAATGAGATTTTTGACTCTTGTCTGAAATACATTTCTTTTGTATTTCTTTGAGTATTTTTAAAAATTTGTTTTACTTGTGATCACTAAGAATGTTGATCTACAAAATGTTTGGAAATGGTTTTATAACCTTTTACAGGCAGAGTTTTTATTTTCATTTTCTTAGCAACATTTGATTCTCTAAAATAAATGTGTCAAACTATTTCATCACCATGGTTACCCTTAAAGGGCTACAGCATCACCTTGGTTACCGTTAAAGGGCTCCAGCATCACCTCGGTTACCGTTAAAGGGCTACATCATCACCATGGTTACCCTTAAAGGGCTACATCATCACCATGGTTACCGTTAAAGGGACATGGCATCACCACTGTTACTGGCTTATTGTTTACTTTCTCAACTAGATATGTTGTCAGATTTGCTAGTTTCTGGACCCAGTGATAAAAGAAAAAGACTGTGAATTTTCATCATGAAATCTCAAATTTCACAAAACAAGACCTTTGTACTAAAATAATTTTATATTTTTGTAAAATCACAAATAAAAAGAAGCCAATGTTGTGAAACTGCAATTTTTTTTTAATGACCAGTTTTCTTTGTCCTTTTTTCCGATTTTTATCATAAAACTGATTTGTACAAATGTCACAAATTTTTCTTGTATAATTGCAAATTAAAAAGAACTGATTTTTTTCTTTTAAATGCACATTTTGTTAGAATATGGAATCTTTGAAAGATCAAGCCAAGACGAAGACCAAAAAAATGAACTTTGAACTTAGAAACTTAACTTTTTTTTTAAAGAATTTTTCTGTTGGAAAATATCAACTTTTTGCAGCATTTTGACAAAAAACTACAACAGGTACAAATTTGCCAATGTTTCTATAATTTCAACTTTTCCCCCTCACTGTGGTATCGGTAGAAAAAAAGTCAGAATTCTGACTTTTTTCTCAGAATTCTATTTTTTTTCTTCAGTGGCCTTAACTCTTCTGTAAATCACACATTTTTGTGATTAACAAAAAAAAATAAGGAAATCTGACAAAAATAATCAACTTTTACATCGAGCAGCTGCTCTCCACCTCAGTTATTCCACCTTAAATCAGCTGCTCTCCACCTCAGTTATTCCACCTTAAATCAGC
>JBAMYA010043645.1:0-38419 GCA_037176975.1 Arrhamphus sclerolepis | reverse complement strand
TCAGACCATTTTAGATGAGCTTTGGTGCAGAGTTACTTGCATGTGATTATTATTGTGTTTATTTGTTGTTTTTATGCTTGTGTACTGTATGTATTTCTTTTTCTTTTTTAGGGGATAAAATGTTTGGTGTAAGATATAATTCACAAAAACTAATTGATTTAACATGTAAGATAGGTCGATTTAAGAGATATGCCCTTTCATGTCAAAACCATGTTATTATTTCATATGAAAAACAAATGCAAAAGAAGGCAGACAACTTACTACAACTTAGAGGAAAAAATGTTCAGGCAGTGCAGTTACTGACAGTATTTGCATGGAGTTTTTTCGTTTTTCTTTTTTTTTTAGGTGGACTAAACCACAAGCGCAGGGCACTTTTCTTCTTGTATTCCAGTCGGACCACTTCTGCTGCACCAACCAAGGAGAGAGTTGAGGAGGAGCCAGAGTGAGTCCTTATCAACATACAGAATGTTGGTAGGTTTAGGACAACTTTATCATTCAAAATCAAATAAGTAAAAGAGAAGTCAACTGCAGCTCTTTTTGTATGTGTTGTTTTAATTGAAAATCAAGCTTCAAACACAGTTTAGCAGCATTAACAAAGCTATGTGATGCAAAAATAAAAACTTTTCTAATTTTATATTAAATCCTGTACAATAAAATATTATATCAGTTGTACATAACCTTTATAATTATTAGAAAAAGTCTGTCTAAACCATTATTTTTGCTTCTTTGTTCACTCAACCAATTCTAAAGACAAACACAAATCTAAAACTACTGTTACAAATATGTTTATTTTTTAATTCTCGCAGACAACCAACATCTCGTTATAACACTCCTCTTTTAAAACAGGAACTAAATATATTGTCTCCAACAGGTGTCCGCGTTAGTAAAATCAATTCTCTTTTAGCGTACTTGCCACCCTGAAGCCGGTGGATACTGTGGACAAATCTCCTCTGTTCTGGGAAGTCTTAACCTCCAGACAACCCTTCTCCCCTCATAAACTGGGGCTCATTAACTTTCCTGGATAAGTCTGTAGTTTCACAGGAAGGCCTTGCAATGCAAACATAAACTGTCTTTTTGTCTTGCTTGTCTGTTAAATATGTAATGTACTACTTAGACATAGATTATAAAAAATATTAATAGTTTTTTCCTGCTGGTGTGCTCTAGTATCAGACACATCCTGGTTTGATTTGTCATGTATCAAGATGCAATTTTAATGTAAATTACAAAGACACTTTGAAGCAGCTACTGAGATGTTAATCCAGCTCCTGACTTCTGCTGTCTGTGATCGAATGAGCTTTGTCACTCGATCAGCAGCAGTGGCTGGATATCAAGAAGTGAAAAAAGGGGTATTCCGAAGCGATCTATGTCATCATACATCCCAGCTGTTGCGCTGTCTTGAATTACCTTGATGCAGCACTTCCAAAGAACAGATTAGATTTCTTCCACCATCATTTTCATCCACATTTCTTCCACCAATGCAAACAAATGATTTGTTCATAATTGGTCTTTCCTGATTTGCAGATTTCTTCATGAGCCTCAAAGAATCCAGGAGACGGGTTTCCGTATTTAAGTGTCAGTAGCGAGCAGTTTCTGTGGTTCAGTCGTAAAACAAGTATTAATTTCACATACGAGCTTTGATACAGGCACTGGCATGGTTTATGGACAAGTGTTGCGGTTTTTTTATTTTGAATGTATCACTTCAAAGGACTTGGAAAGAGATGAGGTTGAACTTTTAGTTGAAGGTGAGAGCTGTAGATCCTCAGAGCTAAAGCCTATGAAAAGTCATAAAACTGTAGTAGCTTAATCTTTAAAAACAGGTTGAACTTCTAATGATTAAAATCACATCAACAACAAAAATGAAAAAGAAAAACTACACAAAAGAACAAATGATTTATTAGAAGTATCACGCATGTATTGTGGTACATATAAAATATGAACAAATCAAATGCAGTTGGCTGATATGGACCATGTTTCCTTGTCAATCAATTACGTTATTATTCACACTTAAGTGCATGATACAGTTGTGAATCTAAAACCATATACCATCAGAGCAGTTGCCACTATTTTGTGTCAGTTAAGTAAGTGGAGCTGTGTCCTCGTGGCATAGTGAAAATTCCTGAGATTAATGTAAATGATAAGGAATCTGCAGCTCTCCGGATTCTAGGATCCTCCGGATTAAAGGTTCAAGTTCCAGAGGACACTGGAAAAGGATGACTCACCGCGCAGACCGGATAACTATCGGGTGTCTTGTCCAGTTAAGAAAGCGAGGAAGAGTAAAACTCTCACAGTGAAAGCTCGACGGGAAACAGCAGCTTTCCACTCAAGCTCAGGAAGTACATGTTTTTTTTTTTCTTGTATTTATTTATTTCTTTTTTAAAGCTATATTCCACATGTAATACAAAAACTTTCAACAAACTAAGTGCAAACAACAATGAAATTCAGGAGTGCAGGTCTCCAAAACTATCTGGACAGAGAAAGAAAATCTGAAAAAAAGAAATAAAAAAATATATACATACAAGGCAGTGAGATGACCTACATCCCCTTCAAGGTTACTGTCCATTTCATTAAAAGACTCTCTCATTGATCCCTGTCCTTGGTCTGAGTCTCCCCTTCGGCCGTGTCTCCATTAACAAAGTTAACTGTCTTATACGCAACCTCCTCCTGCTCCTCCTGACCCAGGCAGACAGCTGTGCTTACCTTAGCATAAAGTGCCACAATAGGTCATCATTATCAAATTAATCAAAGCTGTCACAACACAGCACAGTGCTGCGGTCAACTCTGCACTGCTCTTCAGACACCACTTAGATCATGTAACACTTGATCGTGCAGCAAAGGAGCTTTGCGGGCAGACATCGCACACGCGCGCACGCCCACACACAAATGTGCTTAAGAGGCAGAGAGCGTCCATGCACACACAGAATGACTGGATTTTGTGGATTTTCTTCGCAGGTAAAAGAACGGTTGCTTCGTCAGATGAGTGAAATTCAGATATTAATATCATGCAAAGTATTGTGATGACAAAAGCACGCTCAAGAGGTGATAAATTTATGTAAAATGATGGGGAACAGATACACTTCTAAATGGCCAGTAGCACTGTTTATAGCTCAACGGAGGTTTACGGTTTAGTTTAGTGGTAAACTCCACAGACTGTTTCTTTGTCATTAGTGGCTGTGGTTTAAACCTGCAGCTGTAGGTTAGACTGTGTCATAAAAACAAAACAAAAAAAACATCAAACAGGAGTGCTCTCTTACCCTGGGTGTCAGCTTACACCTGATACAGGTAAATTTTAACAAGAGTCTAAATAGTTTCTTTAACACAAGACATCCATCTATCTACAAACTAGCTGAATCTGTGCATGTTGTGACCTTGAAATCAACTCAACTTTGAGTGAAGATTCAAGTTTAACATGAAATGTTGATGTGTGGTTGCTGTGGTTCAGCACACAGTCTGATTTATGCTTCTGCGTAGCAGCTATAGGCTATGCATGACCCTACGGCGTTTCTGGCGTTTACACTAAGTTATTATTTGTGTTGCTAGGCAGCAGTGTGGGTTCTTTTTCTTCAGCGCTGTAGGTCACAGTGCTGAGTTTCCTTTTGTTTACTTCCTGTATGTAGCTTAGACATAGCAATAGAGCAAATAACCTATCTATAAGCCTACACTATAGGGTTCACACCTACACCGTAGCTAGTTTTGATGCTGAAGTATAAATTAGCCTTAATAGCCCATCTATGTTATCCACATGCTAGCAGACTGTGTAAGTGGCCTGGAAAGTTTTCTGTGGCCCTATTTAATTTTTTAGAACTTAACACAACCTGATCAACTGAGTTGTTTTTTGTTTGTTTTTTTGTGGTTATAAAAGATTCATGATTTATGATGTCAACGAATCATGATTCACTGGCATCAACATCAACAAATCTGTCATGGATGTCTGGAATGGAGAGCAGAATTATTTCAGTGTGTAAAGTCACTAAATGCTTTGGCACTAAATTTTATTTTGTTTATCATTTTAGTTTATCACCAGGGTGCATATAGCCTCCATGACATCACATGCAATCTAAGACTGCATCCTGACACACAATACCAACAGTGTTAGCCCTGTTAGTACGTGACAGACGATGATCCATACAGCTCGGTTTAAAAAAAAAAATTGTGTCAACTTACAGCAAATTAACAGTCTTGTTCCACTTACTAAGTAATCCTTAGTACTATCATCTCTCCTGAAAACGTGCCTCCTAACTGTAGTAAAGTGTCTTTACTGCAGTCTCTTTTGAAGGTGTTAACTTGCAACACTGCAGTGACATAAAGGGGCAGAGAGATGTAGTTAATCTTTGTATGATCCAGGTTTTTCTTTCCACTTCTTAAACACTGAACACAGGCCTATCTGGACACTATGACAGTTTATGAGTAATCTAATCACCTCTGTCTGCATGCATTTCTCAGTCGCAGCTTGGTTGTGATCCGCTTTAGCCCTCTGCCAGATCCATTTTAGCATCAGCCATTAGTCATTCACACTCACTTGTGACAAGCAGGTTACCAACAGGCCCTCCATTCTTAAAGTGAAAGACTCAGATAGTAACAATGCATTTGCACAGAGCATGTGATTAATATGCATTTCATCAAGAAAAAAAAAGTCATACGATTATTCATGATAAGAAATTTAAATCATTTTTACATTTGGGAGCATAGTTCAACCAAAAGGAGCTTGAATCAATTTCAAGACATTTAGTGTAATCCACCTGACCCGTTATTCATCCTTTGCCAACAATATGCTGACATGAGGACAGATTTACAAAACAGCACATAAATCTGCTCATGTACAGATCTGAGCTTTCTTGCCTTTTTCATTTCTACCTGAGTAAAATGAATTCCTATTGTCTTTTGTATGAAAAAAACAAGACAATCAAATTTTTCGCACTGATTTTTGTAGAAACGGTTGAAGATTACAAGAGGATAATTTCCACCTGCTGTTTAACAACTGAAACCAGATCACTGCAGGACAACCACAACACAGATGAGTGTGTTGTTGCGTGGAGGTGACACGGGGGGAGATTAAGCAACACCAAATTGCTGGATTGATTAACTTGTCTGTCAGGCTCTTTGCTGTGACAATAAAGTCTGTACCTCAGGGAGCTTATTGAGAGATGACATGTCTGAAGCCTGGAGGCTTGCACACATGCAGAACACACACACACATGCTGACACACACACCAGCTCACCCTCCCTCTCTCACAGCCTTCATCCTTCCTCTCTCATTATAAAACACCTTTCCCAGAGCATCCCTGCATGTCCTGAAGGCTGTAACCAACCCACCTTTGCCCTCTCACTCACACACACACAAAATCACACACATCATATATTCCCCAGGGGTCTTCTGGACTCTGCTGTCTACACCTTTATAAACCAGTACACTTCATAATTGAAAAGGATACTCTGGGGCGTATTTGGCCAGTTAATCCATTTAAGGTCATTATGTGCATTGCCAATTGGCTTGACCCAGCTGCAGAGGGGACGACACAAAGAGGGTCTCGATCTCAACCCCTTCCCCTCCCCTGTCAGGTCAGAAGGGTTAATGAATGATTATTTCTCACTTTGTAACACAATGGGATGTGGATTTAAAGGGCAACACAACCAATACACCCCCGTCTCTGAGCATCCTCTGAGGTGCGTACTTCAAATCAAGCAGACATTAATGATAGTGTTTGATTTATGAGAATTAGTCTAAACATGGAGTGTGAGGGATGATGGGGAAACAATTTTGTAAGTTAAGTAGAAGGTGTATTTTTTTTCTCTTCTTCCTTTCTTTCTTTTCCCTCCCAAATGGGACAGATAACATGGCCTGATTGCCAAAACGGTTTAATCCATATTAATGGGCATGTCTGGCTGTCATTGCTGAAGAAGACAGAGCAATAATGCTGGCCATAGTTTATTTCCCTTATTGCACTAACATACTAAAATGAGCTGCCAATTTTGTGTGTACCAGTCTTCCCAGTAGTTTCATTTGTATGTTTGGACCAGACATTTTCTCGATATCCTTAATGGTGTATAGCTGTAGAGTACATATAGAAGTGCAGCATGAATGAATGAATAAATGCGGAGTTTATAAAATGTTTATAAATGTATACATTTATACATTACATGGTATGTTAATCACAACCTTTTATTATGTACAGCAGTTATACATAAGCTAGTGATGAAACAAAACATGCTCTAAATCCATCATCAGTGTGTAACGTTGACAGATTCGATGGAACAGAGTTTATTTCCCAAATTTCACATTAGCTGTTACATTAATCAAGATGGACTCATCAAAAACATCATCTTTGGGGCTTTGTTTTGCATAATCTATTGAATGCAACAACTGCTCACAGTGAAAACTGGAAGAAGCTCAAATGATGAGATCAAACACAAATGTTGCATGTCTGAATAATATGAAAGTTATCTTAATTATTTAACAGTAAAAGAAACCCAAAAAAATAGTTAATACAAGGTCACGTGTAGTCATTGACAATATTAAGAAATGAGAAAGCAATTTTCAAACCTGGCTTAAATTTGTCCTGTTTCTCCCTACTTCACCCCCTTAAAGTTTATATTTTTCATTTAACTTTTCTTGATCCATGTTATACACACCGAACAGTCAGCTGCGAATGGAAACAGTTGGGAAATTATCATTCACAGATCTTAACACTGACAGAGTCAATAATAGATGTAAAAAAAAAAAATGCAAGCAATACCTTTAACAACAACCCCCCTTGGGTGGCGCTGAAAATGGCAAAGAAAAGAAAAGAAAGAGCTATCCTATTTCCACTCCAGCGCTACCATTCGTGCCACTGAGCTCAATGACAGAAAATAATATAGTAAGAGAGAGAAATGGACCTCAGGCTATTGTTTTTCGGTGCACCCGTTTGAAGTTAGAGGGCACTTCCTGCCTCGAGTCCTCAATGAACCATTTGCTTATGTCCTCTTGGTCAGTAAATCACTTAACGCATCAAAGAGCTCCACTATGTCCCATTCTGTACAACAATAGGGGGCCATGCCAATGTGCAAACATGACAAGGATACAGAGCAAGAAAATGTCTTCCTCTCCTGGGGTGATGACAACTTTTCCAAGATTTATGAAAAGCTTGAATTATAAATGGAGAGTCTGCTGATCATGAAAAGTACTAAGGAAGAAGTCTTAATACTTGATTAAGCTGTTTTTTTTTAATGTTTTTACTGTCAGCTTTCATAACTCCTCTTTGAAAAAGGTTAATTAATACATTTTGTAATTCAAAATGAATAAACATTTCATTTTATTTAAACCTAAGTCCAAATGACTTATAAATTCAGACTGTCACTGTCATCAATCATTAACTTTCTTCCCACTTCTCTTCTGCAAAGCTTGCATGTTTCTTCTTTGCTCATATTATCGCTGCTATAAGTATTCATTTCTAAAAGCTAAAACAAAATAAATAATTGAAATTGGTTCATTGTTTCAACACCAAAGATGAGTAATCAGTAAAGTTGGTATCATGGCATGGCGTGAACAACTTATTTTCCCTTGCAGATCTCAAAAGGAAACAGACTAAAAGTAAACAGACTGCGCTGAGTCATACTGGCGGAAAAGTAGCCAATTCATTTTCACTCATGTCTAAGCAGTCAAAACGTCACGCGAGCCAAACACATTTTTGACGTCAGGAAGGGAATTACTCGCCTTCTGCTATGTCTTTCACAGCAGCCAGGTCCCTGGTGTCTTGTAGGTCTAAAAACCATGCGAACAGGAAACTGCAGAAGTAGACTACCAGCTACTGCTCCCATTACACCAAAAGCCCTGGAAGACTGCAGTGTGGTGAGACTCAAGGCCAACGATGTGCCCACGGCCCATGTTCACATCCTCTGTGGAAGCACTGCTTTTCCCCAGTCCCTTGCAATATTTTAGGGCGGAAAAAGAGTCACATATATGACGGCCGGCAGACCATTGTTTGGCAGTGATTCATGTGAAGCTGTATGACCAGATAAATAGTTGTATGCTTTCAGCAAATCAGCGATAGTTGACAGTATTTGGCCTCTTTCAATAATGTTAGATGGCAAGAAAGTACAATGAAGAGGAGTGAAATGTTACAACTCATAAGAAAACACTGGTAGGTATTGCACATTTGAAACTTAGTTTATTTATTAGTACATTAACCTTTAATTTTACAAAAAAAAAAACTATAATGAGGAAATTATTCATGTAAAATATTATATTGACATCTTTTTTTATAGCAATAATGAATGCAAACTTATGCATCACTCTACATAATGGTGGAGTAGAATGAGCTTTAAACCCATAATATAGAAACTGAGCCTCACTGCTGAAAGTGCAATAGCAGCGTAAGTCTGCAGTCGTGAAATATAAACTGACTACAACTTTGTGTCATTTTCCTATTTTTCAGGTAAATTTGAAGTCATGTTGGCCACGTTTATCTAACTTTTAGTAAAAGTTAAGAGATCAGGTAAACTAAGGAGCAAATGTAAATGAACAGTATGTGTGTACCTGTTGATTCATACGTATTTGTCATCCATCAAAAATTTGTCCTCCTTTTCCAGTGTTTGAGAAATACGTTTGAAGAAACCTCCATCCGTGACCGAACAGTTTCTTTAACTTTTCAAATTTGGCTGCAGCATAACTAACTTTTTTATGTCAAAGTATTGACAGAGCGAATGTTAGACAGCATTGTAAAAACAACCTATCCTTAGTACCTAAAAGGGGATTTAATATATAAATACTACATTTTTCTTTCATCACACACATTGAAAAGTTATTTAATTAAAGCAGCTAATGTATTTTATGTCTTTGAAATACTTTTACTTTAAGTATCGTATGGTCTTGTGGACAGAAACGTATATATTTTTTGAAGGGCCTATAAGCTGCATCAATTAAGGCAGTTGATTAATTGATTAAATTTGTGTTCTGAGGTCTCTAAATAGGGGATTTAATATTGTTTTTAAAGAAAAATGCCTATGAGCATTTTCTCCTACTCCATCAAATCTCTGTGACTCTCTGGTATGTTCATTAATGAATAAATAGGCTACGCTCCTATTGGTTGTTTACTGAATGAACCGCACGCTTATTGGTTGGTTCACCATAAAGCTACACCATCATGGAGTCTGAGTTTATCGGAGCATATTTATGATTGTATGATTGACTGTGTGAGAGCAAAGCAGCTCAAATAAACTCAGTTCAGTGCTGGTGAATGAAGATGGCAGCCACAGCTACATTTTTAGTTTTTCCTAAAAACGGTGGTTTTTCCTCCTTCTTGGCTTCTGGAGTTAAAATAACAGGTATCCTGAAGTAGAAGTTAAACGAAAAGACTGGACTCGCCAACACTCAGACACATTTCAGTCGCAGAGAAAATCCAGTCTTCGAGGATCTAATGCTCAATAATCCGAACTTGGCCTTTAGCCAGACTGCGGCGTAAGCTGTTCATGGAGCTCGAGGAAGACAGCGGAGGTTGCGGAGGTTCCCCACCAACACCGACAAGGAGGGCGGAAGCACGGGGGACGTACCAACCAGGTGCCTAAAGGATCCAACACATGCCACAATACAGAGAAGAGATTGAGCACTTCAAAATCAGTCCAGGAAGCTGCAGAAAAAGTTTCAACTTCGGCATTCGCTGCGTCTTCTTGCAGGGATAATCGTACTTTCCACGTGGAAGTGGAGCTGCGGTCCGTTAAGGTAAGCTAGAATCCTCGACATAAATGGGGGCAGTGTTTTACCTCCACCATAATCAGTCTTAATTAGAGCTTTTAATTTAAAAAAAAAATTCACTTTCACAAGAATTCACTTTGTTAGTCGGCATCTAGACTGATGTTGGCGTTTATGGGCTGGCGAGGTTGGGATTGTGATATTGATGTGGCTAATAGCTCCTCATTTGACTGTCAGCTGCTGAGTGAAGTCTTCTTGAAACTTTCCAAGGTTGGAGAAAAAGTCCAAAGTGAAGAAAAATACATTTTTATTCCTTAAACAAACGAATTGTCTGCCTTCGTATCCATACAAGTCAACTGAGACGCAGCCACGACGTCCAGCAGAAACTGGTCTGGTCTTTGTTAATGTTGGAGGAGGATCCAAATGACTGCGATGGACTGGCGACCTGTCCAGGGTGGACCCCTGCCTTTCGCCCAAAGTGAGCTGGGATAGGCTCCAGCAGACCCCCGTGACCCTACACAGGATATAGCGGGTATAGATAATGGATGGATGGAGGATCCAAACGAGTGTTTCGTGTTTCAGCTTAAAGTTTAAGTTGTGAAATTTACACATGAAAGAGGTGACATTAGGTTCGGTGCATGTCTATTTGACATGCTAAACTATCCTTATTTAACTATGCCAAGGTAAAACCTTTATGGAACCTTTAAAACATGCATGCATGTCAGCAAAATTGTTGGGGAACTGTTGGAATGAGTATAAGGATGAGTACTGGGTCATGTGAGGTTTGATCTCTCTTACTCTATTTTCACCAAAGTAAGTTGTCTGTTTTGTGTAAATGCCGGCGTGTGCCATGTTTCAACTTAATTCATCATTGAACTGAGAATTCCAGCATTGAATTGAAGTGTGCATCCAACACTCAATGCGTTATTCATTCTATTAATTATAAACTCATCCTACATTTAGATAGTCTATAAAATACATGAGGAAAATAGATAATTCCTCAGTGAACCTCCTCCATATTAATAGTAACATTCACAATGTTATGGCACTTGCTTTAATTTGTGTGAGCGATGACATTATCCTCGATTGCCTTGCATTTCAGGCCAATTCGCTGGGGCAGTCAACCAGATCAGAAACACCCCAACCCCCCCCGCCAACCCGCCCCATGGCGACTAATGAAAAAGACATCAGCAGGCATCAAGAAGGTCGCCCATCCCGCTTGTTGTGACCTAGCTGTGTCTCTGTTCTCCCTCTGACAGATTTTGATGCATCAGGGGTGGCTGTTTTCTTGGCCAGACTGTGTGAATGTGTATGGGCAACATAGACCTTTTTTTTTTTTTTTTTAATAGCAACACTTCACTTTCATCCTGAGGCGACAGCCTTCCTTTCCACTGTGTTACCCCCTTCTGCTCCTCATCCTCCCTCCCTGTATAATTGCAGCTCAATTACAATAATTGTGATAATAATCTTTATTTGTCCAATACCTACAAATCATATAATCATTAAATCTGGTGTGCAAAATGGCATGTAAATGTAAGTTCATAGAGGTAAATAAGAAGTAAACAATTTAAATGTAAACCAAGGGCATATCTGTACCCATTGATTCATAGACATTAAGTCCACATTTTCCCTCTTTTGTTTGTTTGTTTGTTTGAAAGTCCCTTGTAGATGAAGAATTGATTTCCCATCAGCTGAATGACATGAGTCAGAAATTCAGATGTGACAGGAGACTCGAGCTTTTCTCTGTAGCACTTTGTGATGGTGATGTGACTCAGCTGGGCCTACTATCATACACACATCACTTTCAGTTGTTCCAGTCACATTATGGAGCCATTTACAAACAGCAGGTTTATGTGGATTACGATCAGTTGATAAGAGGAATACGCCAAGTCAGGTCATGTAAGTAAGCAAATAAATAAATAATATTCATGCGGTTTTACCAACGAACAAGAGAAATGAGATTAAGAGAGTTTAGGCTGCAGCTGATGCTTCTGATCTCTGGGGCTTTTGGACCACAGGAAGCTTTTCAAAGTTATTTTAACTATGGGAGGAAGTTCCCTTTCTTTTTTTGAGTATGTACCACAGAAACAATGGCCAGTTGTAGCTCATGGAAATGCAGTGATTGTAAAAAAAAAAAAAATCAGGCATTTGAACTGGTTCTTAATGAAAGCATCTAAAAAGCAGAAATGAAACATGTAAGAATTATGAAAAAAGATTATGATGTGCTTTATTCTGGTTTATCTCCCACTAAGCGATTGTTATGTCACTTCAGCTTTCCTGTGTGAGGTGTGCATGCAGCCAAAGGAAAAGGTGTGTTGTCTGTCAGCGAACTCAGTCTCTGAACGTCTCAATGCACTTTATACATCTGTAATTTAAAATGTTCCCATCCACCACCTTTTTGTTTCATCTTAAATATTACATTTATTTGAGTTTCAGAATTCACAGGGTGGATTACATTGTAGATGCTGTAAAGCTAACTGCCACGAAAGCACAGACAAGCTTTGACCTGCGTTCAACTGAAAGTCAAAATTAAGGTTAACAGAATATGAATATAAACATTTTTAATTCACTTCATTAAACAATTATTATATTGATGAGCTGCTGGGGTGGAATGAAATTTACCTGTAATTCTGCTTAATCCAATAAGCTGCTGACCCGCTTTTAAAATGAGCTTTTATCTAACAATGACAACCCTCACTGATGATACAGATACAGCCAGAGCCCTGGAGTGAGTAAAGACATCACATTTAGTGTTGGTTGTCCAGCCATACCCTTTTCCCCGACTACCTCCAGGTGTTTTTGTGCTCACTGAATGAATCAGAAAATACATCCAGTTGAGACAGAAAGAACAAAACTGAATCTCTTTGTTGCTTTAACAACCCAATTAAATGCCTTCAAGCATCTGTTGCTGTTGCAGTCTGGCATGAATACCACCAAGGTGGGGAGGGCAGGTTGGCACGATGAAGAAGAGATGCAAAGGAGGAACGAGGGAAATTTGCAGGTAACTCTAAGCTTTCTACTGACATTATTTTTACAAAAAAAACATTGGCAGCATTTGAAAGCGACAGCTGCATATTAACTCTAAGTTATATAGCTACATCTTTAAACACTTCACACAACTTAGAATAAATACTCAAGTATAGTTAGACAAACCAAAATCAGTGAACGTGTTATTATGGCAGAATATCTGTACATAACCACAACTTGTTATAAATCTTTGAAGTTAAATAAAGGGGGCCATGTTATGATTGTTTGTATTTTCTGACTTATCTGTTATGAGGAATTGTGTTACACAAGACCTGAGACTTCAACAACAAAATATTTAGTTTTAAGTATGATGAAAACACTTCCTTCTAGAGACTTTTTTTTCTAACATAGGCTCTCTATGACATCACATAGGGCACAGTTTTCTTTTATAGTCCAGTTAGCATTCATCCACAACAGCAAGAGCTTCAGCAATCATTTTCAACAGTGAAAGTCTGAAACAGTAAAACTGAGTTTTCCTTTTATTTCTAAGATTTCTCCACAGAAATATGTTTCTGGTTTTGAAGGAAAACTGGTCAACTGTGGCTTAGTAGGTGCTGCTTGTTTTTATGAGCCAGTATTGGTCTGAATGTAATTTTTTTTTGTTTTGTTTTGCTTTTTTTCCCACAGAGGACTATTTTATTAACAGGAGACAGGATGCAGAAAGACTAACACCGAAAGTCACTGAGTGCTTTCCAGTGCTGTTCAAGTTCTAGAATCCTGTGAGACTGAACTAAAACAGGTCTGTAAACGATTTCTGGGTGTGCACATTTTAGTGCAAACACTATTTGTGCACTGGCAATAGCCAAGTCCCTGTTATGCTTTGTCTCATTCTGGCATCCAGAAATAAAGTAACGCAAAGGCATATTTCACTGATTATCATGCCAAGATGTTATCAATCATTTGTAACTATGGAGTAAAAAGTAGCTTGTTAGCTTTCCTGTGTCTTAGCTGCTTCTGCCTCAGTGTGGACCTTTACCAGACTTCCCACATCTGCACAGGTTTACACAGAAACACACAGATACACACACACATACACATACATGTATGTATACATACATATATATATATATATATATATATATATATATATACACACACACACATATAGAAAGATGTGAGATGCTCAAACTTATAATCCATAACATTACACAATACCATGCTATGTACAAAGTATTTATCAAAGAAGTCAAGCTGTAATCTATGCCGCCAAGGTTAGTCATGGAGTTATATATCTGAATCTATCTGACTGGATTCAGAATTTTAAACTGATTTATAAGATGATGATAATTTGAAAATGTGCATCTGATTCAACTACAGGAGTTTTAAATCTAGCCATCATCTCTTAAGCCAAATCTGCCTTCTTTTTCCTTGGAAGAGCATCTCCTTGTGATTCCTGGTCTTTGTTGTTGTGAAAAATTTACAAGCTTTGGGAATTATTCTGGGTATTCTAGGAGTGCTTATGATTTTTTTTAAGCATAATTTGGCCAGTATAAAGGAAGTATAAAGGAAGAATACCATCTTGCACAGCTCACTGCAGCATCATGAGGATATTAAAGCAACGTAAGGAACATGAATTGAGGCTGTGGTGAAGGAGGAACACCAGGGAGAAAGAGAGAACAGGAGGAGGCAGAGACCGCTCATCCTAGCCTGGGAGTTCATCCATCATTGGAATCAGTGTGTGCTGTAATTACTGTGTCAAATAGATGGGATGATGCCTGGGAGGAATGTGCATGTGTGAGTTTGCATGTGCGAGTCTGGATACACCAGGATGTCTGCATGTGTTTGAGCTAACGTCTTGGCTGCTGTGATGTGATGGTGTGTAAATGAGCGTGTTCAGAGATCTCCCATGGACACCTTGTCTTCATAATCACCCCCTCCCCAAAATGACTTATACCCACACACACCAAAACACTCCCTCCTCCACTGTCATCTGTCATCCATAGCCGGTGTTGTCAACTGGCGTCATGCATTGCCAACATCGGGCCATCACGCATTGCCAACATCGGGCCATCAGGAGAGAAAAGCTTAACTCTTTCAGCAGCGAAGCACTTTGAGGATTCGGGAGGATGGAGCCACTTAAGGAATGCACACCATAAAGTACGGATGAAGAAAACAGAGAAGTCCTCAATAACGTGGACTATTGGGGATGATCACAGCTTTTCTTCAGTTTGTGGTTCAAAGAACGCGCTCTGTGCCAGATGTTACTTCACGATAAGAACAATACTAAAGTTTGATGAATAGGCCTTTAAAAATGCTGGTATAAAACTGATATTTACAGCTTGACTTCTATTTTCCAGGGTAGGACAGAAAGACAAATGCACTGAGAGAAAGAAAGAAAAGAAAATATACAGATCGTGTGGTATTCCTGAAGCTATTCATATGTGCTTCATTATATAAATGACTGTGGAACATGTCTCAGCAGGAATTACAATTATTTTTAAAATAAGAACAGAATAAATCAAAATTTAGGTGGAAGAAATATTACTCCACATGATCAGAATACAGCCGAGATAAGCATGTAATGAGCTTTAAGTAGTTAAAATAAAGGAAACAATGTAAAGCTTTACTTACAACTTAAAAGGTTATAAAAACTTAATATAAATGCAGTGACCTCTTGCCTTTTAAAAATAACTGGTAAAGTAATGGAATATTAGGATAAACGTAACAGATAAATCTTTGAATCGTCAAAATATAAGTAATATGTGGTTTAAAAAAACTTGATAAAAGCATAACTGCAAATTTCGCAAGGCTATAGAGGTGCAAATAATTTGTCCTTCCCTCTGTTATATATCAGGCTACGTGCTTTAAATGTATGGTACTTATGATATTATAAGTGGTCTTGTCTGCCAGTGACTTCGACTGTGTAATTAAAAGCTGAATAAAGTACATCAACTGACTTTCAAACTCAATATCACTTAAAAATCACTCCAAAACATGCCTAACCAGCCAAACACAGCTGCTCCACTTTCCAAACTGTGCACAGTGGGAATATGGGGGTGGCTGAAAATGTGCTGGTTGTACATCTTCCCTTTGCTTGTGTCCTGTCCTCTCGCTTGAGAAGTTATTTGAAAAATGGAGAGTGTGTCCGTAAGCCATATGGCTCGGCGAGGGCAGCAACGGGGAGAGCAGCGGAGCACATAAAGAGGAGGAAATGGCGTTAGCCGCTTGGCTGCTCAAGACTGGCGATCAAAGTCCTGGTGAGCCAGCGAAAGATTTAAGCAGCAGAAAGGATCATGAGTCTGGCTGCTCCATTTGGCAAGTTGACGAGTCCATCCTGATGGAGAAACAGTTTGATCTGTAAGGTGTGCAGGCATTTCAGCTTCTCGTCTCAAGGGAGTAAGTTTATCTCCCAAGAAATAGCCCTTTAAAATCTTTACATTTACTCTTCAAGTGTATTTTCCAGAGTTATATGAAGCAATTGCCTTTATTAAAGGCTGCAGTGTAATCCACACTTAGAACAATAAGTTACTGACCTATTTATTTATTTTTTTTCTTAATCAATGAACTGTAGATGAATTTCTTAAAAATAAAGAAAGAAAAGCCCATGTTTGTATGGCCTGCCAGCCATGCTAATTTGAGAGAATTAATGTGGTTTATTCTGGATTTGACTTTGATTTCCAGGGGGCAGTACTGAGGGAAGCAGGAGAATTTGGTTGTGGATGACAATAGATAGGCATAAAACGAATCAGATAAACGAAGTATGTGATCTATGGACAGCAACAACCCAACTGGCATCATCAAGACAAAATGGTGTACAGTGAGGTGGGGAGTGGGGACGCTGGTCAATGATTGTTGTTGGTTCAGCAGAAAAACATATCGATCCAGTTTCAGTTTCATCCATGTTACCTCCAAACTTTGGACATGATGTCATCAGCTCAGTTGTTGCACGACACATTTAGCTACGCTTTTCAGGAGATTACGATCTGATTTTTCTTATATTTATCCATTTGTTTATCCATCCTTAATTTATGTTATAATAGTATAATTTCCCTTTGGAGATTAACAAAGTACTTATTCATTATTTTCTGTAGTCACTTCATGGTGTTCAGGGTCATACAGGGGCTGAAGCCCATCCTCGTAATATTCAATTCAACAAATAAGGCGAAATTAGAATGAAAAAGAGACTGTCCCCTGCAAATGTTTGCAATAAAATTAACTAGGATTCCATTCTGTTTACGTTAAAGAGAAGATTAATATATATGTCATTAAAGATAAGAAAAAAGCTGATTTATGCTTAGGTGTGAACACTACAACCCTAAAACTACTTTCACCTCTCTCCAAATGTAACTGCACATAGTTTAGTTTGAATTTGTTTTTGAATTTCCCACCGCTGTTTCTTCTACGGTGATTTCAAGTTGGGTAGAACGATAAGTTTGCTGGAAAGGCTGTAAAAGTGACTAATGCTCAACATTTATTAGCTCCAATTCACGTAAAATATATTCTTATTTGCTCCGTTGCTATGTCTGTGCTACATACAGGAAGTAAAGAATAGGAAACTTGGCCACAGTAAAAAAGGAACGAACACTGCCATCTAGCAGTTGGTGGTGTAATTACAAAGCAATGCAAACAACACAGAACGACAAACGCCAGAGACAGCGCGGGGGGGTGTGTAGCCTACCTGTGTAGCTACACAGAAGCATAAATCAGGCTTAAGGGTACACACACTTAAACAAGTAAATCCAGTATCATGCAAAGCATCAGCAGGTCATAACAACCTGCTGATTTAATGTTTTAGATGTAAGCTAACAGCAGATCCTACACTGCTGTTACGCTCTCGAGAACGGCTGTGCCTTTAGGTGTGTTTCCACTAGCAAGGACTCCAGAACTAATCTAGGAGGCTGGTAATTTAACAGGGCCGTCCTAATCAGTCCTATCAGCTATCATGGCTCCACTTAGGTCAACAGAGCCAGCTGCACGTGAACTATCATACCAAACCACCAGGTGGCGGTAATGCACTGCTTTTGCTGTTTGTCAACTGCCAATAAAGTAAAGAAGAAGAAGCCAGCTACGGCTAATAAATAAAAGAATTTTAAAAAATGATTAAAATGACAATATAAACATTGGAGGATCTATAATGAAGATACATTTCTGTTTCCAAGAGACAACTCGTACATGAAGGGGACTTTAGGCAGCTGAATGACATCATCCTCTGCCTACAGCGTACCCAATCAACGATGCAACACTACAATCCCCCCTCCAGACGTTTTTTCAGGGCTGCTCGCTCCATAGAGGTTCCAGCAGCTTTTTTTGCAGGGCCGTTCTGGTGATGGAGATGCCTCAGAATCACACCTTCTGTGTCCACAGCCCCTGTGCTGCTGCTGAAACACGTTATAATGAATTGTACGCTGTAATCTGACTTCAGTTCTATGCCTGTCTATAATTTTGAAAGCTGAACAGCTCCAAGTGGTGCAAAATTCTCATAATGTTGGCAGGATGCATTGACAGCTCTCAGCTCGACTGCTGAGCCCTTGATACCGCCACGTCGCTAAGCAACCTTCTCTTTTTCTTTATAAATGGCTGAAGTACTACTCTCAGGGGCTATTAGTGGAGTGTAACATTTGGTGCCATATGCTTGCAGGTTGTTGGGGAATAGTGATGTGGCCATATCTTGACATGCTGTAGCTTACATTTTGCCAGTTAATTACCATCACGACATTGGAACAAGAAGCAAACTGCAGATGCCGTGTTGGTAAAAAGCTCTCAGGGAGGGAGAGGTGGATTTTAGGGAGGCTTCAGGGGAAGTTCATGAAAAAAAAGAAAAAGTTAAGAATTAATTATTGTCAGTGAGTTGAAATCATCCAACTTTTCTGAAGTTTGTACTTAATAATTTAAATAATTGAGTTGTTTAATTGTGTTTGCTCTCCTTACTCAGGAAACATACATTACTGGTTCATACATCACTCATTCTAATGTTTGAATTACGGATAAAACAAGAGATTACAGTAGTGTAGCTGTTACATGAAGTTCATATTAGTGTGAGACCAGGGATGTGTGTCTGTGTATATTGCATTTATACCTCCATACAGTAAAGAAAAGCAGCCACAGTACAAAAAGCCCTGGGATTATTTATAGTGGACAGCTACCTGAGTGGCAGACTTTGTTTTTTTAATCAGTGTACTAGTATGAGAGGTAATTTAAAGACGCTGACAAGAATTAAATTGTGTTTTGATGTTCTCATTAGCCTAATCTCAAGTGAGGCTCGTTATTGTGTAATTTTCCTGCCTTGACATGATATCTTGTTTTGGGCTATGACAGCCTTATGTCGCCCTTGTGGGGACTGGGGCAAGGGCAGCAGCAGTGGGGATTGGTGGAAGGGAGGGCTCCATAGTGACAGATCCAAGTTATTTGGTTGGCTGTTCTTTGTGATGCAGACTCTCCACCCGCTCCTCCACCCTGCACACACACACACACACACACAAACACACACACTTTCAATCAAGCAGCCACCGCTTGCAGCCTCGACTGATGGGAGTGGGGTTGACGTTAGATGGCTGCAGGGGGTATTGAGGAGGTCCAGACGTGTGACTGTTCTGTTGGCGAACAGTGAGAAAATGAATTTTTCAATGTCACTTTGTGGTTGAAGGTTCATCATTTTAGCAGGCGGGATAATTCATTTGCCGGTGTGTTTGTGTGCCTGTAGTGCATTCAGGATAATGTGCAGGGATAGATGTGGGGGCTGTACCAATCTGTAATCTGTTTCATGCAAATTATCAGCATTAATTATCTTCCATGAAAGGTTAAAGACTGTTTTCTTGCTGTGGATCTGCGGGGGTCATAGCGTTATCTGTGCAAGTGAGAATTCTTCTCGTATTATGCTCTAAAGTATTCTGCACTCTATACTTTCATGAGTAACTAGAAAACCCAGAGTACCAGAAAAGCCAGAGTAACTAGAAAAGCCTGTTAATTATTTTTTGAATGACAATCTAAGAATCATGAGGAGAGACTCTTCCTGAAAACAAGCAGATTTGGCCCAAGTGCTTTTTGATTGCTCAAACTCCTGGATGCTTGCCAATGGACGGAGCTAATGACTTATGAATGCACACAATTCCTGTTGCCAGTTAGATACACGTTTTCAACACATCTCAAACATTTCCTGTGAACACCTTACATCCTTCCACACGTGTGAATCAGAGGGAGAAAATGAAGGTGGACAGCATGATGAACTGCAACAACAAAGATTCATGCTCGTTGCCTGCTCTTGTGTAACATCGCAGAGTATGGAGTCTTTCAGTCACTTCTGTAAACACTTGTGGTAAATTGTTTAGTTCATTAAAGATGGTAAAATGGAAAAAAGGGAGAGTCAAAAAGTTGTATCCCAGAACACAATCAATAGATTGAAAATCATGATGGCTTCAAAACTACAAGGATACAGCATCTGTTTATGATGCCAAAAAGGGAAAAAAACAAACAAGAATGTATTCTTGGCTATGTGTTGCACATTTAAAAAGCTTATCTTGTATTCAGAAATATGGTTTTATAAAATCTGAGCATACAGCTTGGACTGAACCAAGAGCATGGAACACCTCATCCAGGTTTCTAAACGCTCTCTGATGGTAAGAAATAAGGTAAAACTCAACACATGATGGGAGAATTGAAGAAACATGACGAGTCCACAGACTGGTCATTTAACTTTCCACCCCTGTACACCCCATTTCCATCCCTGTACATCATACAGGGACATAGGAAATCCCATTTCTAATTTTGCATGTAAGCACCAGATCAAGGGATATGTAGTTAACTAGAGGAGCAAATCATGAGGCTACATCGTTGTTCCCAGATACTTCTGATTCTGTCCACCCACATTAGACCCCAGCAGCTACTTTTGCAATCTGCAACATGGCCTGCAGTAGAACAGCACAGCTGTTTTCAAGGGTTAAACTCTGGAGTAGTGTGGTTGTAACAATAACAAAAGCTCCAAATTTTAAAATGTAACTGCACTAGATGTAGCCAAATATTAAGAGGCTGATCTATCAGGGTCTGTGATGTCTGAACGGCTGATTGAGTTACATATTTTCAGGCTTGAGCTGTCGAATTATTGATTTGATAGCCACTTAGACAGCTAATTATTTCCTCCTAAGCAAGGTTTTTCTTCAATATATAAGTCCACTTTAAAGTTTTATCATTTCAGTTCAGTTCATTTCAGCATGTTAACTATATCACCCGTGTTTGCGTAAAATCTGTCATGGAATTTCCGAAGAGACAGTAACTTCATTCAAGGCAAACGCTGATATTTATGACTTGGACTGGAGACTCAGGATTCCTGCATAATAAAGTATGAAAAAGCTAAGTAAAGCATGACACTCTGTGGACACAGTGGGATTAAAATATTGACAGCAGAGTGTGTTTTCTAGACCTTCCAGGCCGTTTTTCATACAGTCTTGGCAGAAATCTGGCAGAGGTGATAAATCATGTCCTTTAGTATCTTGGATTCTTTTCTTACTGCAGGTTTCTTGTCGCCAGTCTTTAGCAAGCCAAATGTGAAAGCGGCGACCTCTCAGTTGCCCTCTACACCTGTTGCGGAGAATCTCACAGCAAGTCAAGGCATTAGGCCAAGACTAGACACAAAGACGACACAGAGAGGAAGATGGTTGTTTCAGCGTATCTGAAAAGTGGAGTCAGACACTTGATCACCGCTTAACTGTGTGAAAAAAGTTTCTTTACAAATTTATTTTATCAACAAATTCTATAAAAATAAAGCCGGAGGATCTTTTAAAAAGCATACAAGGAATATTGTTCACAAGCTAAACCACAGTTTACAAATGATACCCAACAGAAGAGAAGTCTATGAAAGGTAAAACTGCGTACTGAGGCACGTAACACCAACTTTGATCTATTAATAGCTTGTACTGTTCAAGACGAGACTTCTTCCAAGACAAATTCAGCTTTCAGAGTCTGACAAGGAAGCTGTCAAAAAGAAAACAGAGACCTTCTCTGCATCTGTTTTCACACTTTCATACATCAAAGTCCTAGAAGGAAGAGTAGTCCGAAGAGGTCACTACCATCTAAATGATTTATCAAAGTGAACAATGGTGCGACTTCTCCCAACCAGTCCATGCCACAGTAGCTGTCATCACACCAGCCTTGGTTCCCACACCTCCATGAGGAGAAAGACAAGAAAAATGACTCCTTTGACACATTTTACAGAAAAAGCAGGCCGGGTTTACAGAAGTCCTTTAAACATATCCTGTTTGGGTGAGGGAAGTAATGCACACTTTGACCCCTGTGAGCTCTCAGGGTTCCTGTCAAGGCTTCTGTCAGGAACTGAGTGGCAACAGTGGACATCCCTGCTCGGAATTACAACATCATTTATTTTATTTTTAGTCTGAATGGAGCACCAATAAAATACTCGCAACAAAGACAAAACATTGCAAAACTGCAGCCGTCTAATTATTCTTCTTGTAGATACCAATATGAATCATCAGAACAAGCATTTTTGAAAGACTCGAGCATGCCCCATAAATTACCTGCAAGCTTCTACAGGCATAATTTTGTCCGTTTCACAGTTTCCAGCTATCCCTCCTTTGGTCTAACAGCTTCAATTTACATAAAAATGAGCCTGCCTCATATGAGAGTGATGCAACATCTGCGCTGATCAGAATTAATTGAAATCTGTGATGTAGTGCAGCCCCGCTAATTCACCGTGCTACTTGCAGCATATAAAGAAGCAGTTTGCTATTTAGGGTTGTCTTTTCACTACCTCTGATCGAGACATGAGCTAAACACTTAACTGTTCTGCAGCAGTGATGGCAGCCTCTTTCGTCGTCTTCGCCATCATGATAACCACTAATAAATGCGTATGCATGCACTGTGTGTAATTCACTTCTGGTACTATGGTCTTCTCTCCACTCCTCCAATGTCATCTAATTACCTTTTAACATTTAATAGTTAACATGCAACTCGAAGGTGCAAAATATATTTGCATATTTCAGTAGAGGGGGCCTTGTGGTGTAATTTTCATTCATGACTCTTTAGTCTGTTTAATAGCTAAAATGACATTGTGTTTTAAATACACCTATTTCGGATATCAGTATGTAAGAATCTACCATTCGAGTAGCTCCAGGTCAAACACTTACTCTTTTCCATTTGTCTTATGATAAATGAGACATACATGCATGCATAACATCAAGCGGGCATGCTGTCTGATACCGACTACTGTACTCAGTCTTAGAATGGTTTAACATTGTCAACACTGGTGTTAATAATAGTTTACTTGCACAAGACAGTCAGACAGGCTCTCATAAATCTTGCATAATAAAAATAAACGTGTCTGCTTGGATTGTGCGCCTGCACAGTTTCAAAGCTATATTAGCCTGCCCTGCAGAATATTCTAACAATCCCCTCTTCCCATTTATATTAAGACATGCTGTTCAGCAAAGCAGCAGCACCCTGTTAATATCCCTGAATAAAATCCATTATTAATGTACTTTTCAGTAACTGTCCTTTGGTAAGGTTCACGTGTAAATTAAAACACAGCAAAAACAGCTAGATTTGCTCTGACTTGCACTTGGACACAGAAATTGGAGACGAGTCCTCACATCTTACAACAAAGACCTGGATATGAGGAGAAGTCAGTTTCATCTGACCACCTATTGATTTTACTCATGCTTGAATAAAGATAAAGCAGCGATGACGAAGAGGAAGTTAACCAGCCAGTAAACTTAAAAATATAATTATCAGTAGGCATATGCAGATATCGGCATGTATACCACAATGAGGAGAAAATTAAGTATATGATCAAGTACAACTGCATCCTCAAATTAAAAGCATTTAAGCAACAAAGCATGTGGTGACCTTTACTGTGAAATGCTTGAAGGTAATATGTGCTTTTCCTTAAACCTGATAATTCTACTCCTAAAGAATCTACACGAGACAAATCATTTTTATAGTTTTTTTGACACCTGGTCAACTTGAAATGTTGCAGGGACACAGATCCAACCTGTGCAGGCCCGGTGTGTATTTATATGTGGCATAAATCAGATCCCACCTGCTCATAAAATGATGAAGAGCCCAGCTAATGTCTCACATCTCTCTAAAAGAATAGCTGTTTTTTTGTTGTTTTTTTTTACTGTAGCTGTGGAACCAGGTCTAAATGGGAATGCTCTACCGCAATATTAAGTTATCCTTGAATTCGTTTTAAATTTGATGAATGGTTTTAACGACAACAAGACGTTCAGGTCATTTCCCTGTTTTATTCCACGCTGCTCGCTCTAACACCTCACTACCTGTGCTGCTGTGGCTTAACGGGACAATTGCAGCTATTTATTCCAGCTTAATGGGGAGAAAGGGATGCACGAGATGATGTTATAAGGTTGGGAGAGGGCCACAACAACTAACAGGGTCTGACTCTTAACCCATGTGTGCATTAGGCGGGCGATGATCTGTAAAGCTGCGCTCTGCTGGGGTAGTGTACGCTACTGAGTCTCTTTTACGCCTTGATCTATTGCCCTGCTTTAGCTCTGACAATCTATCACACGGAACTGGCAGTAACGGATGAGAATGATCTGCTGGAAAAACTCTCTCATTTGTCTCTGTCGCAGTCAGTGAACTAGAGGAGACGCTAATACAGGGAGACGGCTCGGGGAGGGGATATAATTATGTCTCGGCACTCTTCTGCTCACTGGCTGAGAATGGAAGGCATATTAGGATATAAGAAAGCCAGGCCTCGCTTCCCTTATTTCTACTTGTTTCCCTCTTGACGTCTTTTTCCCCCCACACTATTTTCCCTTTCATTTGCTATCTATTGACTTCCATTTATGTATCTCTTGTTTTCCCCCTTTTTCTATTATGTCTCCCAGAGCCGTGCACTTGTGCTCCTCAACACATACAGCTTTACAGATTAGCTTTCCAGAATACTAGTGTGCAGTTTAAGTCACTTAATACTATATATCTAATAAAATCACTTTGTTGCAATTGTATATATGTGCACCTTTGGTAAAATACCATGGGAATAATAGACAATTCGTGATATGGACATCATGCTTGTGTATGTTTAAAGTCACATCTTCTGGCTTTACAAAATGTCTTTTTACGTGTTAAGTCAAAGTAATGATTAATTTAATAGTTGTTTTGAATCCAAAAGTTGTGATAATTGCACATAACTCACAAAAATGTTTCTGTTATTTTTGTTTATAAAAAATGAGCTAAGTCAACTTTGAACAGAGACATTTCATTGACAATAGGAAGTTAAATTAAAAAAATGAATAAAGTTTGAAAACTTTTAGTAATTCTTACTCAGGTGTGTTTGTTTAAAAACAAAAAAGAAAAAAAACAGGTTGTGCTGAAAAAAAAAGAGATGACACATATTATACATTGCACATTTTAACATAGAAAAAAGAATTTTAAAAAAGCATCCAGAATGCTCTGAGGTCCAAGAATTAATCTAAATTTACGCTAGAAATACCACAGCATCTTTTTACATGCAGATTACTTTCATTTCACTGTAGGCAAGTTTAATTGCAAATTAAATCAGTATTTAAAGTGTCTACAGTTGATTTGCTGCGTTGAAATCGATGTAATATCACGAGCAAAAATCAATATTTTTACAAGAATCTCCGTTAATAAAACGTAAAAACGTTCTTTGTTTACTGTGCAATAGCTGTGATTTGTTATCCTGCAGAATTTATGATTCAGTGATGCCAAACTAAAGCTGAAGATTGTAAGATCTCTTCATAAAAAGTCAGTTTGATGATTTAGAAGTTCAACACAAGAATTCATTTACCAGAAGAGGTTTTATGTTGAAAATTCCAGGCAAGTCAGATTCACACATCAGGACCATAAAGTGTATATTTGTAAGTCACTGGCTGTCTCCATGTGATTCTCTGCAGAATGGAGGAGCTTTGAGTCAACAGGGTTTTTGGAGACAGGAACAAACAGAGTGGTCTAGCAGCCAGCTGTCCTGTGTGTCTGGCCTTGCAGCCAGAATTGCATTTCTCTCTGGGTTCCAGTTTGGATTTAGTGATAACTGCCGCAGCCAGGCAGCACTTGGATTATGACTGTGGGCCGATGGCTGAGCCAGAACTGTTGCCTCCCATCTGGGTCGATGTAGACTAAATTACAGGCATCACCTTTAAAAAAAAAACAAAAACAAAAAACAGGTTGCACCGTGTCCGCTGAGGAGGATTTCAACTGTAACAAATCCAAAAAGTTCAGTGGTTTTAGTAAATAAAGATTTCATTCTTCATTAGCCTATATCTGGCCACCTTTAGTTATTTATGTAGCAGAGTTCCTGTCTGAGTAGAGAACATCACAACAGTCCTAAAACTGGTGCCACAGTGCTGATCAACTTTATTGGCTGACAGTTATGAGCTTGAGGGCTAGAAATGCTGCTCACTTATTTAGTGTTTGTTATTATTGTTTTGTTTTGTTTTTTCTTTTTACGTACCCCTTTCTACTCAATTACAAGGTCTGGATTGTGAATTAACACTGATGAGGCGTCTGCTGCAGATGCATGATATGAATGACGCCAGACTCTAAAAACACATCCGGACAAATGTAAACAGGATGTAGTGAGTCATTTCTAAATGGATACCAATACAGGAATCAAATGTTCAACGTGTTCAAATTAAAAAAAAAAACTGGAAAGGAAATAAAATCACATCAGGATCATGTAATGTCTTTAGTCTCTCCAGTTTAAACACTGTTCAATCTGAAACTGGTGGATAACTGTCAAACTCTTCCACTGATCTGATGTGGTTTTATTCTATCAATTATAATTATGTGTACATTAATGCAAAGTTCTCTGTAAATTCTTCAAAGGGTAGGCTCCAGCGTCTGTCTTTTGGTCTCTGATCCTTCATATCCCCCCTAAAAAGACTTGTGGATGAAGTCAAATTAAAAAATAAAAAAGTAAGCCATTACCATTCAATGAATTTAGCTTAAATTTGTTTTTGTTTTTTTCATTTCTAATTCTATTGAACCACTCAATCATTCACATCCACTTTTGTAAATTTTACCAACAGCTATCGCTTGTATGCATTACACATTCAAAGCAACACAAAGGAGCTTTTGCAACAGAGTCAGCCCTAGTGCTGTTATTTTTATCCACTAGGTGGCAGCACCAGTCGTAACACGTTCAGGGCGTTTTGCAGTTACGACCTCATCTGGAAAATAAAGCAACAAGCCAAAACAAGCAATACAGATTTATGCCATTTTATACCTTCAAACAGCCATGATGTACTACTGCGATGCTGCAGTCTTCATCACACTTAGCTTCAGAGCAAAGAAACTACGGTGCTATTCCTTCATGGCTGACATGGGTAACGTGGTTAAAAGATCTCTCTGCGCAGAGAAGATGGAAGGCACTGATTTTTGCTGTGAGAGGAAGGACGAGACAGTGCTGAACCTCACAATAAGTTCCAGACTACGTAAAAAATCAGCACTGACGCTACACAAGCTGTAATCTTGTCTGATTTGCCTGGAATAACTGGAGGAGACCTCTCATGTAAATATAAAACCAGGAACAGGTCTGCAAGGCCCCCATTGAGTGTGTGCTGGCTCCTAACACGTCATGATCCACAGGTACTCGGTACTTTTTCTAGTAGATTGGTAGATTTTCTCTCGTTTGGTCGCTCTCCTGTTCTATCTTTTGTCATTACTGTCCTGGGTTTCTCTGTAGCCTCTGCAGTGATGTAAATAGTCTCCTCATTGCCATCGTCTCTGACATGAAACACGGTTGTCGTGAGATATTACTAGAGTTAGAAGATACTTCCTAGAAAAAAATAATAATAAAAAAAAATCAAATATTCCATCCAGATAAATTAAAACTGATATTTTAATATAAAAAAATTCCGTGACTTAGAAGACAACACAGAAAATATCCCATGTAGCGTTTTCCACTTTACAACAAAGATAAATACTACATGTGTAACAGCCTTAAATAACACAGAGCTTTCTGTTTTCTCTCCAGTTTCTCTAATCCAAACATGAATATTATCATGTATCTTATTTCACCATGGCAACTAAACAGGAAGTCAAAGATGGAACAAAGAATATTATCGGCGAGAGTGAACTGATGCTACATCTTAAAATAAATTTTCATTGCATATTTTGATATGTTTACTTCAAAATGGCTTTTTAAAATTTAACTTCATTTAAACAGGATATATCATTTATTTATTTAGGGCTACACTTATCTTCCATGTACTGTTTTTTTTGTATCCACACTCTGCACCGAAGTGAACTGCCTTCTTTGTACTCTGTGATTTTCTTCTCTTGCCAAACAGCATCATCATGAGCTTCATTTATGTGCTGCCAGCGAACTGTATAATTTGACTTTCCTAAAACAAAAATGTCTGTCTCTGTCCTGACCAGTAAAATCTTATGGAAGTTCTTGTAAAGGAGCTTGAGAGTGTCTTTTCAGATACAAAAGAAAAAAAAAAAACATGCTGAAGCCTTTTTATTTCCAAAATTAAGGTCTGTTAAAATCCCTAAGAAATCCCAAAATCCCAATCCCATTGAGTGCAAACCTGGTATTATGCGAGTTCTTAAGCATTTTCACATTCTTATATATTATACATGTTTTTGTTGTCATTCAACACATTCTGAAGCTACTGAACAATGTTGGTGTGTTTTCTCACTTGAAAATGTTGCTTTTATTCACAACTCAGATACCTTCCCTGTCTTGCCCAATGCAGAACCTAAAATAAATACACCAAGATCAGCCTCTTAACCTTCAAACAAAACCCATAAATGCCTATTGTAAGTGTCACGCTGGAGCGAAGACATCCGCTGCATGCATGGCGAGTCAGCTGCCCGTCGCCTATTAAAGGTCCCGTAGGCAGGAAACAACCACTGTGTTATGGTTATAGTTCCTTCCTAAAGCATGGCTCAGAGGCACACAGGAGATCTGCAGGATGCATGTGTCTTTATGTATATGCCTGTGTCCATTTGTGTTTGAACAGATTAAATGTTTGCACATTTATATGCAATCATTTCGTACGTGCTGATAATGAGTCTTCAAGGTTTAGTAAAAAAAAACAACAATGACACTGGTGCGATATGAACAAGATCAGTGCAACTCCAGTAAGGACAAACTCTTATTTACATTAACTTCCAACAACTACCTTTTCTCTACCCCTTTCCACTTAAAAACCTTCTTGCTCAGCATTTCCAGACCCCGAACTGAAAAATAGAGTTATAACTGCAAAAGATTTATGTGTGATTGTTAGCGTGTGTGTAATGAAATGGAGGATTTCCTGCACATCACAGAAAAGTACGTCACTCTGCCTCATCTGTCATTCAGTAATGAGGAATGATCTAAACCGTTTGTTCGAGTGGCAATACAACTGTCATCTATAAGAAAAGAAAAAGGGAAAAGGGATCGTAAGTTAAAATTCCAGATGATGTTGGTAGTTAAGAATGCGTAATATATTGTGGAAAACATCAACAATCATCAATGTTATCCATCCATCCATTATCTATACCCGCTTTGTCCTGTGTAGGGTCACGGGGGTCTGCTGGAGCCTATCCCAGCTCACTTTGAGTGCATGTTATGTTGAGTAAAAGTTTCCCTTAACCTCTTCTTCTCTTTGTCAGGCAGCCACGGAGGCAAAAGGAACCACTACTGGAACAGAAGAAAAGAAGAAAACATAGTGGTCTTCCTTTTTCTTATAAATTTATTATTCCAACATTTGCACAAGAGACAGAACCACACCCCAATGACTTCCACTGCTCACCTTTGTAAGTGTAATTATCCATGTAAATGGATCATACCATTGGTGGGGAGGTCAAACGCAGCTATTTACAAACAACACAGCACAACAAATGAACAGAGAAAAGTTCAACTTCAATTCAGTAAAGATCATTTCCACCTTAACAGATAAGAATATGATAAACGACAGAAAACTGGCTCTGAGAGCTATTTTATAGTCCATATTCCAGTGCAAAGCTCCACTCCATTCATGCATTCCCAAGTCTTTGTATCAAATCAAAAATCTAAAATCAAAAGGCACACTACGGCATGCCTAGCTAACATTTCAGAACACATAAACTTTTCTCTATCCTGATTGGATCATGCCTGAAGTGACCGTGAGATGCTCGCCATTGCTATTGGCTGTGAAGGTTACACAGGGGCATCGAATTCCAATTCAAAAATACTTTATTAGTCCCCGAAGGGAAATTAAGTCGCCCAAATGTGTCGAGGCATTCCTGAGATATGGCCTCTTGTGAAACACCCGCTGGTCCACAGGTGGGGTGCTCTGTGCACACACTGAAAATATGTCATAACTGATACTAACACCGACCACATGGGAGGTCCGGGTCCAATCAGGATGGGCGCCCGGCATAAAAATGTGCCAAACTGATTGTACGGATCATACCACTGAACAGGGGCAGCCGAAAAGGACGTTTAATTATCAGAAAAAATAAATGATTACAGTTTGATCCCTGAAAAACCTCAATGGTACAGGAATGCCAAAATGCCCCAAACATTCCTCCACAAGTGGTGCATTCAATAGTGGGCTGTCATAATATAGAGTTTAAAAAGGTTTAGGTTTTCATTATCAATATCCAAAGAAATATGAGCTTTAAAAGTTTTTTTATTATTATCTCCATTTACTCTTTTTACTTGGTCATTCATGTAGTTGCTGAAATCACACGTGTTTATTTTATTTTGAAACGCACCTTAAAGTTGCTGAGGAACTTGAATTGAATTGAACTAAATTGAATTGTGACTATATAATGGACGGGATTGGTTGAGCTTATGGCCCCGCTGTTCAGGAAGACGAGTTTATTGAGTGTGAACGAAAAACAAAAAGTCAAAAAGAAAAAGCGAGATACAAAAACACAGAATCAAGAATTATTGAGACTAAAAGATGATGTGATTGGACAAGCGTTTATGAGTCAGAAAATGTAAATGTGTGAAAGAAGATGACCTTGGAAAAAGGAGAATGTGTGTGAGTGTGTGTGTGTGTGTGACCTGTTAAGCAGCCTCTTCATGCCACCAGCGCTGCTGTGTGACAGTTTGTTTGGAGAGTTGTAAACACTCTGTGCTTTTTAAGAGCAGACAGACAGCAGAATGACCGCCCGGCTGGAAGCACGTTACCTCCAAACACCATCCGTCATCTGTACGTCTCACATTTTCTTGTGGCTGTTCTTCACACTTTTCCCATGAACATCCTCCACATCCTCGATCTCCAGCTCTCTGGCTGATGGGCCTCAATCCTTCATTTGAGACACTCCATTTGGTTTTGAGAGTTATAGATAGTTGTTTTAGGGGATGTCAGAGACAAGCATCGTAAATGTGATGTTTAATCAATCATTTTCCTCTGTCTGGTTGGAAAATAAAACTTGGTAAACCTCAGATTCAAAAACCCAGCGTAGCCACTATTTCTCAGAAAGCACGTCCTTGATTCCTGTCCTTGTATCCTAATCTAAATGAACAGGTGCCAAGGAGACATGACAAGTAATGAATGAAGGTAAAAGCATTTAACAAAACAATATATCCTCATGCAGACATATTATTTTAAACCAAAACCGCTTAAATATGACATGTGGAAGTGCTTCATCACCTGTCCATTGTTCTCCTACAGCACGTATGTCATAATCCTGGTCAAAAAAATATTTTTGCAGTGTTTTTGACAAGTATATATTTACATTTAATACTCTTAAGTTTAACTGCATGTTACAGATGCTGAAAGAATACACCTGTGGGTGCTCACACCGCCATCATTGCTACCAGCAATGACATAGGAGCGATGACAGCAAACAGATGAGACAAGAAGACAAAAAAAGAGAACTGAGAGGAGTTGACAGTGAAACACGTTTGTAACACGTCTTACGTTCACCGTTGCCTCCACTTGAAGCTGTGATGTAGCTGGTTTACACCATTTATGTTTAGTTATTGTCCTTTTGGAGCAAAAACAGCTCCAAGCAATGACTTTCTTTATTTCTGCGTGGGATCAAATGAACTAATAAAAATGAAATGGAAGAGATTTTCAGACAGTTGAACTTACATCAGATGGATGGGAAAACAAAACAAGAACTACAAAAATAAAAGTTTTTTTTTGTCTTTTTTTTAAATCACTAAATATTTATGAAATGTAAACTCACACTGTTGGTGCAGCTGTTGAAGGCTTCCACAATGTCCCCTCCAGCTGTGATTCGACATTGCTGCTGCTCTGACAGCAACTGTGAAGTCCATTCCTGTGCAGGTTTTGGCAGGTAGGTCATGATCATTCAGGTGTGTGCTAACACAGTGCCAAAGAGGAAATACATCATCAATGATCTTAGAGAAGCAAGTGTTGCTCCTCAACAGTCTGGAAAGGTTTATGACACCAAACGACATGGAGACCATCATTTAAAAATGACTCCACTGGCTTTAGTTGGCATGTTAAAGAGTTGTGCAAGTGCAAGCAAGCCTTGTTTGGAAGGGTTGCCAATATGAAGCATCTTCGCTCTACAAAGATCATGGCAGCATTTTATATTTGCAAAGTCATGTTTGATCAAACCAAAAGACTTGTGTCCCTTTGACATGAGAGATCAAAGGCCATAATGAAAAGCAACACAAAACAAAACACAGCTTATCAATGAAAAGAAGCAGCCTTTAGCTCTGAGCTGCTGCGAAACATATGCACATATGAAGCCCAGACTCATTAGAAACCAGAGCATCAGGCATGGCGGTGGAGTACTAATTTGGGCTCACATTGTTGCAGGACCTGACCATCTTATGATCGGGAGGACCCTAAACTCATCTGTCATAACAAGACGGTGATCACCAAATCACCCCAGCAAATCCTCTAAGGGGCTGAAAAAGAAAAGAATCAAGGTGTTGCAATGGTCCTGTCAAAGTCCAAACATCAGCCTGATCGAAAAATGGAACGAACTTCAAGACAGCGGCGCATAAGTGATTGTCTGCAAATCTCAGTGAACTGAAGCGGCGGTGTAAAGGGGGGGCAAAGTTCCTCCACAATGATCTGACAGACTAATAACATCATAAAGAAGATTATTATTTCAAGTTAGTACGACTAAAAGCGATTCTCCAAGCTACTGAAACACAGGGAACAAAGTGCTGTAGGGTTTTTCTTAGTTGGTTAAATGTGTTCATGCATTTACCTCGTTTTAAGACCTGGTAAAAACTAGATGATTTTTTTTAAAAACTCTGTCTTGATGTTTAAATCCTGAGAATTGAAAGAAGGTACTTACTTTACACATGCCCGTATAAACACATTTTTTGGTGTTGTTGTTTTACTCAGAGTAGAAAGGAGCACAGTTTAGAACTTTGCAAAGCTACTCTGCTAATTGGAACCAGAATCTGTAAAAATGGGAACTTAAGTAAAACATGCCATAAAATTCTGAAGGCTAACCATAAACTAACCAATTTCTTTCATTCTTTTAAAGGGAACTCTAACTGAAACCTCCACGTAAACTTTTACGAGGATCCCTGGGGTCAACCGTAAACCCGTTAATAGAGATGAGATATGAGCGGGGCGCTCGGGCCTCCCATTTCGTTTGCATTTCTTTCCCCTTTTTTTTTTCCTTCCTCCTGTTCCATTGCATTCTTGAAAGAGGTCAAATGCTGTTCGATCCAAACACTGCCAGGAATCCACGGTTGTTTCTATCAAAGAGAAAAATGAAAATTTGACCCACATGGACAGATTTGATGGGATAAGTGTTGATGCGTTTGAGCTGTTGTTCCATTTCATTCTAGTTGTGTTCTTTGCACCTTGCACGCTCGGATATAAAGGTGCAGGAGTGTGAAAAGGTGAAGCTCATACTGTTTTAGTGGCCGCCATGCAGAGATGTTTTCCTTTCATGCTTTCATGTGCAACTTGAGACTCTTCGTTAGCTTCATGAGCTATGTGACTGACTCGCCTTTTTGAGATATTATTTTCAGGATTATACAAATGAAAAATAGTACATGTTTCTCGGTGTAAAAAAGCAAAAAAAAAACAAAAACAAACTCAAGCTGTTGCAAACTCTCAGCAGCAACAACAATGTATGTTTAAATGTTCAGCGCAACTGTATCTAATTTGACGTTTCGTTTCCTGATTTCTGGTTTATTAGAAACAATCATAAACTCATTAACTTGCAGTATCGTGGACTTTGCAGAAGCGTAGTCCAAGCAAAACATTTGAGAGGAAAAGAAAAGTATCCTCTACAGCTCACAGCGCAGTGTTGGGAATCATTATCTGCTTAAATACTTTAGCTTCGGCCTCTTTGTTGGTTTACGCAAGCCATGAGCTGCGTTTCATATCCCAACGAGACTAATGAGAACAGTCTTGGGACTCATTTCAGTTATTTTGACAAATTGAGCTTGTAGTTGTTTTTCTTTTTACTCCCCCATATATTGCAATCTAGATCAGTCCTCTTAGTGTAATAGAGATGATTTGGATCTTTAGTTTTGTGCTTTCCGGGATCAAATTGTAAAACTGAGCGTTGTAACTGCATATCCTGGGAGTTAAATAAGTGGTCACTGACTCATAGTGGGTCTGTCCACAAAGGAATGAAGATGGTGCTGGAAATCTGACAAAGCAATTGGTTAATTTTACAAATGATAATGATTTTTTTAGTCAGATGCCCCCTCCAGGCAACCAGAATATAGCCCCCTCTGAAACGCCATGTCACCAGAGTTCATGAGTATGTGTTGCCTTTGGTCGCCAGGGCAGCCGCCCACATTATTTAAGTGTGATGCTAATGTCTCAAGTTACACTGTAGCCTGAGCCAAGCAATGGCCTGAGACCACCCTTCAATTAATCTTACCCTTGTAGCGGCTTATAATTTGCCATTACAAAAGCCATTAAACCTGGGGGCCTGATTCTGAGCCTCTGGGACTGCGTTGGGAGGAGGGGACGCGGATCGGACAGGCCTCCAGTTGGCCCCTTGGACCCTGGACGAGCCCCTTTCCACAAAACAGACAGGTACTTAAAACAGGGTGAAGAGATCACTTTAAAGAAAACAAGGAAGATTAATGGGGAAAAATGAGGGCCCTTAAGGTCGCTTTCATCTGGGTTTGATTCAGGTCTTCAGTGAGCCATTAACCTAAAGGACAACTGTCCACCGCCAATGTGAGAAATGAAGCTCCCCTGCGTCGGTTCAGGCTGCAGAAACTTTGGAGTGGGCGAGTACACATGGAGTCAATGTGGTTATGTTTGCTCAGAAATGCACTGAGCTCATCGTTGATTCTGTAAGCAGATGCAGAAGATGTCTGCGGTGATAAATTTGACATCTTTTGTTTTGGACCGGCAACTGTAGGACAAACTAGTCTCCCATAGAGTCTGTCAGATTTTTGCTATTTGCAATTAGTAAAGCATGTGAAAATGTAAGAAAATATAGAAAGTTTGGGGACTACCAAGTTTATAACATGATTCTGAACCAAACACTCAAATCATTCCAGAAATACTATTTAAACCACAATGAAGCACCAATTTGCAGGTTATAAAGGGAAAGTTTCAAATCTGATACAGTTTATTGAAAATATTTGTCACTGAATAAGAGTTCTGTCCACATATTTCACCAAGGAAAATGACTTAATATGTCTGCAACACTTCTTATTCTGCTATTGGAAGTTCAAATCACTGTAAACTTAAATTTATAAACTGGACGTTGTCAAAACATTGTCCAGTTTGACCTCGTATCATCATCCTGTCTGGCTGTAGTAATCAAGTTATATAAATCTGAATCGTTTGTGCATGTTTGCAGTAACTATACCGCCCCGCCCCCCTTTTTTTTTCAATAATTAAAATAAAAGTTCAACACAGTTTGCAATTCAATCGTCAGGTTTGCAGAAAGTGCTAAGATAGACATGTTCTTTTGATTTGCTTTAGGAACTACACTGTCACGCAGCCTCCAAAGGTAGGTATAAATAATACAGTGCTGAATGGGAAAGTTGGTGCGCCAGTACGGTTCGTGGCAAGTACAAAGCCAACACCTGGCCCTGGAGTGAAATCAAATCTATCATGAACTCTGTCTCTCCTCTCATTTTGCTCCAGCAGGTTACTGTGAGCAGGGTTCTGGGTCAGGAGTTAGGAGAAGTGATTTGAGTTCAGGTCAAACGCGCGGACAGCTTCACAAAATAATGTGCTTAAAAGCTGTTGCAGCAAAAGGGAACCACATTGCCAGTTTTATTTGTCAAAAATATCACCTCCTTGGGCAAATAAACGTTCGGTCTTGTTAATCCACTCTTTACACACCGCGTCTTCTGAATTGCTTACAGTTAAACTGGCGTTTACCATTAATGGGCTTTAATCACTGGTCGTTAAACTGCTTTCAGTGCATTAACACCCACTGATTCCTCACAAATGTCTGTGTTTTGTTTTTTTTGTTGTTTTTTTCTCCAAGAAGATCAATAAACCAATTCCTCCTGGTTATGTTTTCCTTGTCCACAGCAATCAGTTCAGAGCTGATTAAATTACAGCACATTATCTCGCTGGGATTTATCTTAGCTAAATTGAGTTTCTTTCAGCATCCTGGCCACAGGAGAGTGGGCAACGCCTGCTGGGAGAAAGAAATAATCATTCATTAACCTCTGACCCGAAAGGGGTGTCAACCGAGTCACCCAACTGTGCTCGGTTTTTTTCCCGGCGCCTCCTGAGCACCCAGCCAAAGCAAATTGACAATTTACACACAGCGGCCCAAACTTTATTAACCTGCTTTAAAAAAAAAAACAACAAAAAACGGGGCGCAGCCATGGTCTCAGATCTGAATTGCATGCGTTCAGAGGGGAAATTGTTTGTTCTGGTACTTGTGGAAATGGGCAAAAAGCAAGCGGAAAGATTGCATGTGAGAAAGCGTCTCAGTCCTAATTTATGGAGTGTGACGATCTCAGAAGGATGGACACGTATCACATCTGTCATTATGGTTCTCAGCTGTCTCTGTTTTTAAGCATAGCACTGGTGCAGACCCACTGTTTTCAGCCTCAGTCCGGTTTGATGTCTTCATATGGTCACAGTAGGTGATAAATTGCGGAACTTTTTTTTTTTTTTCCACCTCACCACATGGATGTCTTTATGTGTAGGCATGCATCTGATTTTTTAGATGCGCTTCCTGTTTCAGGAGTGTGCTATCACAAATCATTTTCGTCATAGCTATGGTTGAATAATGGCCAGGATTGTGTAGAACTAATGTGCAAAAATCAGCTCGGACGAAAGCAAAGAAAACAAAAACACAACAATATATGTCAACAAAGGTACACCGATCAACATGCATGAGACAGAAAAGCCTAAATGTAATCCCAAAAATGTGTTTTTCCTGACTTTTAGAGCATTACCTTGAGTATTGATTGTGTTGTCAATGGTAGTCTTGGGATATGAATCACAACGCTTTTCCTGTCCCTGCACAGTAGCAATAAACACAACCAAGCTGCCCCAGGATCTTTCCTTCTGACATTATTAGAAGCTACAACTGTGTAAGACTCAAATGTCAGCACCATCGCCCAAGCGCCTCTACTATAGCCAAAAGCAAATGTAATGAAAGCTTGGAAGGGACTGTTAGTACGCTACTGACCTTTTTTTTTTCATTTATTGTTCTCCTGACATTTTTCCAAGATGAAGGAGGTGAAAAACAGAATGAAGTGCTAAAGCAGAAGTCACGATTTCCAACTTTGCCACCCCCCCAACCATTAGACAATCCATCGATCCAAACTTTCATACTTCACACACAGCCAGTGATTGCCAACACTAACTCATGGCTACGCTCACTGTGGACCTGATACAGTTCTTTATTACCTTTTGTGTCACTTTAAGTGTTACTGGGAAAGGAAAAGAGAGGAATAAGGTTTTACCCACTGGGCTATTTATGTTCTTTTGGCACAAAATCATGAACTTCAAACTGGACTGGGTGCCCTCTAGATTTCACATAGCCCGACTTTGACATCACTGCGGGGCAAACAAAAACACACTAACGAAGCAGCTTTACAGATCCAGGAAGTCCAAATTAGTTCCTGTCTCAGACAGTTGCTTTCTACACAGCATAATCTCCTGGTAGTTTGTGAGATCAAACATAAAACATGGCTTTTAACTGTGAATCTCATGAAATCTTATATAGGACTATTTCTTTTTATTACCTGAAAACTGGCACAATATGTTTGCACAGAGGTAAGATTCAGCACAAGATGGTTTTATAAGAGGAAAGCAGATATGTGCCAGATATATCTTGTATAATATGAGTGCGGACAGTGTGGCCTACTTTTCCCAGAAATTGTGGTGACCATGACTCGCCTACTCACCTAGCTTGTGGTGAAGCGCTTTTCAGTGGATGCCAACCCACTGGAATGTGATCCTTCCAGTAGGGAAAACACCAACAATGGTCTCTACGTGCAGTGCATGCTCGTATGCGATCAACTCTTAACACACTTGGTAGCACAGCCATCTTGTGAAGTTTAGTAATAAAAACTAACTGGTTGGGTTTAAGATTACAAACTTGGTGTTTAGGTTTTGGTTAGGATTAGGAAAACATAATGTAATGCCTAAATCCAGATACAATCAAAGCCTATAGCACAAGTGCAATCTCATCTTTGCACAAAGATGGTGCAGACTCTGGAGAAACATCCAACTGGGATGCAAAAGGATGAAAGGACACACAAAATATTTATTCCTTTTTGACCAGATTGACATTGGGTTTTTTTCTAGAGGCTGGTCTCCTCCCTAAAATGCGTGGCCTCTGGTGCTTATCGAGTCTAACTGAATGGAAAGCGTCAATATGGCGTCCACTTAAGGCAAGGCAAGGCAAGGCAAGTTTATTTCTATAGCACAATTCATACACAAGGTAATTCAAAGTGCTTTACATCTACATAAA
>JBAMYA010043644.1:0-13179 GCA_037176975.1 Arrhamphus sclerolepis | reverse complement strand
TGGGTTTTTTCTGCCTTTTACCGGGTTTTTACCCCAAGCCCCCCCCCCCCCCCCAACTTCCCACCCGCCACCGCCAACCCTAACCCCCGCGTCAATTAATGACGAAAAAGGGGTACCCTTCGCCTCAATCTGTGACGCACGGGGGTGTTGCCCAAGCGTCAATATGTGACGGTAAGGGAGTGAGTGTGTTGGTCTGGCATGTTTATGCAATGCCACGTTTAGCTGTCACTACACATGCTCAAAGATCATTGACAGGAGCAGTAATTTTAGCTTCATTAAGATTCTTGTGTCCTAATTTTCCAGGGACATGGACAACAAGCACCAAGGAGCTCTCACGTTTATTAGGTGGGCTCAGATGTGTTCTTGCAGCCAGTGTTTTTACTGGATAAATGGACTGGTGTGTTCTGAAAAACAGCCTCTGCAGAGGAGACTGTTTGTTTTTTTCTTTCTTCCTTCAGTGCAGACTTAGATGTTGGGCCTTTTGTTTTCATTAGGGAAGAATTTGTTTGGATCTCATTGTTCGTGGCATTGCTGACTTAGTTTGGAATACACCAAGGCTTAAAATCACGTTTTGTAAAATTAATGGTTTTATGACATAAATCTGTGATTCTAGAACAAAAAGTTGAAATTATTTAAAATTAGAATTTTTACAATTGTTGTAATTTTATGTCAAAATGTCACAAAAAGTTGATATTTTCCAACAAAGAAATTGTAATTTTAAGTGAAAAAGTAAATTTTATGACATTTGTGATTATTTTGATTGTTGAAAAAAAGGTCTTCATGTAAAATTTGCTATTTATGACAAAATGAACTCTTTTTTTATTATTTGTGATTTTTCCCCCAAAAACTCTCTGTTTGAAGATGTGATTTTACATGTAAAAAACTATTTGAATAGAAAAGTTTCAAGTTTCAAGATGTGATATTGCTTTTACAGCAAAATTAGCCTTTTTGACGATTTTTTTAAAATTATTTGTCAATTTGGGATTTTACAACCAAAACCTCAATTTTATGATAAAAGTTACACTTTTTTTAAAATTTGATTTTATGACACAAAAGAAACTTTTTTCTTTTACTATCGAGTCCAGGAACTGGCGGGAAATCTGACAACACAGCTGTTTGAGAAAGTAAAGAATAACTGGTCCTTTAACGGTAACCATGGTGACAATGTGGCCCAGGATGAAATAAGAGTTTAACACCCCTGGCTTCAATTACTGGACAACAAAGACACAAATGGGAGCTGCTTATCAACTCCAGACTACATACTTTTAATCAACTACTTGACAAATCTGTAAAACTCAGCTTTGATTCTGATGGATGGCTGTTTAAACTCCATGTTCCTGGAAAAAAAACTCAGATGGTGGATAATCCTTACAGGCGTGGCTCATCCACTTGGCAGGGAGTCCTCTTCCCAACTTCCAAGTCAGACAGCCAGAGGTCAGACGGACAGCTGCTGCTTCCTGTCTCTGGGAACCTAACTGTGGCTCAGGTCCCAGTTCCAGCCGAGGGACGGTGGGGGGTTCCCTCAGCTGGAGCAGCGGGTGCTTTAAATGTGAGCGAGGCCATGGCTGTTTTTAGTTAATGTTTGAAAATGGATCATCTGAGAAAAGGCTGCAGTTTACGCAGTAACACCGAAACCTTGGCACGCATCCACAGGTAGGAGGTCTAATATCTGCTTTCACACATGCAACAAAGCTTTTACTGTCTTCTCCAGAATCCCCCTGGAGTCCTGTAGAGTTACTGTAGTACATTTTTTTCTTTTGATCCTGTCTGACATCAAAAGGGTGGAGCTGACTTCCCCGCGTTCACCTACAAATCACCAGTCACATCCTCGTCTACTAGAAATACATGTGCGACCAAGGAAGCCGTCTGGCCATTAATCTTCTTCAGGGTCACCAGATTCTTAAAAGGTTTAGAGGAAAAAAAGGAAAAACACCTTTAATCCATAGCTGAAAACTTTCGATCCTCCGCTGCTCACTTTTTATAGCTGTGACAAAAATTCTAAATACATTTTATTTCCCACACTTTGTTGCCAGCATAAGCTGCTGCAGGTGCATTGTGGTTTACGCTACTGGTTCCCAAGCTCCCAGTATCCAGACGGGGGTGTGCTGAGTGATTAATGTGACCCAAAAGGCCAAACAGATGGAACTCCATTCCAGGACACACAGACATTAACAGCATGAATCCTATATACATCACTATATACAACAGTGTCGATGCACACTGCACTTTTTACATTCTAATATTTATAATATAGATGTTTCTTGTTGCATATGCAGTTCCAATAAAAAATATTTAACCCCCACTGCCAATGAGGTTAATTGGCAAAATGTATAATGTAAAAGTATTCATCAACCGCTTCATGAGAAGCATATTAGAGCAGCCTTTTGCTGTTGTGACCTGCTGAAAACGTGTTCACAGCCAGACAACAGCAAGCTGGCATGAAGGCCTCCAGATCACTAATATTCTTGGGTCCTTGGTGTAAAAAATAATTCTATACATAAAACACAGCCAGCTGAAATATAAAAGCCAATGATGATAATAATAATAATAATAATGATGATGATGATGATAATAATAACAATAATAATAACAATACTAATAATAATCTTGGGTTTGTGTGCTGCATCTGCTTTTTCAAATCAAGCCAGGAATTTTCAATAAGATTCAAGTCAGGTGACTGTGATGGCCACAATCTTCCAGGACTTCTGAAACCGAGCCTTGGTGGACTTTGAGTACTTTGGGATCATTGTCCTGTTGGAAGGTCCAATGTCACCCAAGCTTCAGCTTCCTCACAGACATCATGACATTTTCTCCCAGGATTTCCTGACGCTTGATTGAATCCATCTTACCCCCAGATGCTGCAGATTTCCAGTTCCACAGGAAGCAAAGCAGCCCCAGGGCATCACTGAGCCACCACCATGTTTTGCCATAGACAAGGTGTATGCTTCAGACGTACCACTGAACTGACAGATTTTCTTGTGTCTTTAATAACGTAGCCACTGTTCCTATCATTTTAAACTTGTGAACTCTGCTTCCAGATGTACCTCTAGGAGCATTTAGTGCCTTCCCTAATGTTTTTGTATCCTTGTTTGTACAAGGCAATAATCTCTTCTCTGAACTTTTTGGACAATTCTCCTGAATTAGTGGTATGTCTGACATGCAATCAAATGTCACCATCAACAATCCAGGTGTTTGAAATGTTTTATCTCCTGATGCAACCACTGAAGCAGTAGACTGGATGCATCAGGTGGGCTTCAGACCACTCCTGATTTGTAAATGTGTGATCTTATGAGGAATTGTGTTCAGAGCATTTCTGTTTCAGTACTGAAAGTGGAATAACGTCAAAAACTTATGTCAAAAAGTCATGATTTAACAAATGTTTGCAAACTCTTTTACCACAAAAAGTTTTTGTGGTAAAATACAAATTTTAATAAAAGATTTAATAAAGAAATTTTAAAAATACAATTTTTTGTCAAAACTCAACTCAGTGAAATTTACTTTTTTGGTTAATAACATAACATAATGTGATTTTAGGGCAAAAAAGTTGAAATTATAGAAAGATGTGCAATTTTACAACTAATTTCACGTCAAAATGTTGCAAAAATAACTAAGTTTAATTTAAAAAGTCAAAATTTCATGACATTTGTGACTGTACAATAAAAAGTCTTTACCTTGCAAAATGTGCAATTTTACATAAAAAAATGCCTTTTTTTACATTGTGATTGTGATTTTATAAATAAATTTTATGATAAAGGCAACAATTTCTTAGATTTTTATGGAAAAAAATTCACTTTATCAAATAAAATATGTGATTTGTGAAATCAGTTATTTTACTTTTAAAAAAAAAAAAAAAAAACAAGAAACAAAATAAAATCGAGATTTTAAGACAAAAACAATTATTTTTTATGACTAAGTCATAAAAACTAGCCACTAGCGATGACAAAATAGCTGGTCAAGAAAGAATAACCGTCCCTTTAATGGTAACCATGGTGATGATGTGGCCCAGTATGAAATAGTTTGACACCCCTGATTTAAACTCTTATTGTGTGTCTTGTTAATAACAAATTCCTGAAAATTTTAAAATTATTTTTGTGGTGGGTATTGAATAATTTTTATTGCAACTGTATATAAAGTCTATACTGCACCATCATGGGGAAAAGAAATTAAACCTTCTTGCAATTCTAAAGTTTTAGAATTGCCATGTTTTAGAAATGTCCATAACAGGTCATAAAATTAGCTAAATGTAACCTCAGATGTATACAACAACGCAGCATATTATGATGTCATTATTTTCAATAAATATGTGGACAAGGAGTTCATGATTTTTGTAACAACAGCAAGGTTCTCAAGTTTTAGCAACAATTATGAGAAAAAAACAGACTTCTAATCTGTAAAAGAAGCCCAGGTCATCTCTCCACCACCACCTCTGCATTCAGCTTTTATGAGGTGTTTCTACAGATTTGCTGTGTGCTTTATGGACAAACATCTCATTATTGTTCCATTATTGTTGCTGAGATGAACATCAACAAACCTTCACGACGACCATGATTATTTTTAAGAGAGAAGAGGTTTCTCTCCTGGTAACCCATTCAAACAAGGGCGTACTGTTTTTTTTTGTTCTAGCTGTACTTTTGTGAACCCTGATTTCAACATCAACGGCATCCTGTAGAGGATGAGCTGTTGTTCTTGAGTATTTTGCAACTTTTCTAAACTCCACACCGTCTATCCTTGAGCCAAACGTGTTGGATCTAACAGTCCTCGCATGGCTGGCAACAGTCTCGGCTTGTTTTTCCATTTGTGAACTGTTATGAAATTGTCCTAAACATTGTGTTCTGATTCCACACTCATGCTCCAAAATAACAAATTGCCAAAACATTTGTGCGGTGAAGCATTACTGATTTTCTGTTTTCAGAACTCTGTGGTATTTATTTACATGCTCAGAAAAGTCATATAGCTGAGATTCAAAGTTGGACGAAACTGCTTTTGCGTAGTACATATTTTCCTTTTTCTAAGTTGACAGTTATGTAAGATGGTCCAGCACTCACAAGTTCAAGATTCAGTAAGAATTTTAAATATTATACTATAAGAGGTTGTCTTAACACAATTACAGATGTTCCTTTTAGCGCCTCACACAAAAGAGGTTATGAAATGAATAAAGGATTGGGTCAGCAACATAAAACAATGGTTGTGGATGAATCCGGTTGTCTCACCGTCTTAGGAGAGGTCCGGTTGTACAAGAGCAGATCCTCCTCTACTTATGGACAGACAGCAGCAGAGTGAGAGACCGTAACCAAATTGGGCTTTGTCTTTTAGTATTTATTCTTTTAAACTTTGAATGGACACCTTCACCTCACAAATATCACCTTGTAAATATCTCTTGAATCTGCACTCGACAGATTAAATTTCACCCCCCCCCCCCCACAATGTCATCTGAAGTATGAAAAATGGTGGTCAAATGTCACGATATGAAATGTTTACCACAGTGATGGGAGATAAAAAGTAAGAAGCTAGGCTGCAGATTTGATACCGATACTTTTTACAAAAACCTAAATGTGTATGTTCATCGGCCAATAAGAAACGCACTAAAAAAGCCGGAAATGTGTAAAACATACAAAATAAAATAACATGTTAACACTTCCTCATAATTTCCCATCCATTTCACAGATGGTGATGAAGGGCAGAAGACATAGTTCCCATCACTTGGACTAGATTCCCAAATTCCCAAAATAACAATATTTTAATATAAGAATTGATTCTACAACATAAATATCTAATATCACAGGTATCGATACGCACATCACTACTTTACTGAGTATTGTTGGTATTCATTTGCAAAAGTGACTCTTATAGAACAAAAAAAAAAAAAAAAAGACTGAAAACATCTTAATTTGAGTATTTATTTGTTGTAATGTGAATTATTCGGTTTACAGGACAAAATGTTTACAGAATGTTTTAATGGACCATACACAATGTTGTTACTGATTAAACCTGTGTTTTCAGGTTTGTACACACGTGTGACTGAATTACATCTCTGAACCCAGCAGCTGAGAGCGGGAAAACAAACCTTTAACTCAAATAAGCTCTGGCACATGTAGGTGTGTCTATGCGGGAGTTTAAATGTGTTTAAAACAACTTTACAGATAAGTACACGCAATAAATAAGTGCAAAGTATTTTTTGAATGGTTAATCACTGTCATTTTCATCATACATTACACTGATTTTTTTTTTTATTTTGACAAGTTTAAATTTTGTCTCCTGAAATACTTCTCCTGAACACGATCTATTTTTCAGTTTAACTGCCAGCAAAATTACAGAAGTAAATAAGGATGAGATATCAGCTCAACATCTTCGTCAATGAGACATTAACAGCCATCAAACAAATGTAGCTGTATAAAAACAAATGCAGCTGTTTAATAAATACAGCTACATCAATTTGGTCTTGCAGTCTGAAATCTGCTCACATAACCATCAAATAGTCCACATTCAGTACATAAAAATGTTGACTACTCGACATTCCTCTTGAGCCGTCTGTAGAAAACATGTTACTGTAGTGACGTCGCATTAAAAATGACTAGAATGTTCGTTCAAGACGGGTGAGCTACTTCTCTGTGGAGAAAGCTCTCTTCATCATTGGAGGAGGGGTCTTTCCTGCTTCGTACAAAGATTCAGGCGGAGGGGAGCTCAAGCAGCACCAGTCCGGGATGCGGCCTGTCTGGTTGTAGTAGTCCCGTGACACTGACCTGCTGCCGAGGATGTCTTGAAGTGCCCCAAAGATGGCACCTAGGAAACAGTAGAAATGTCAAATCAGAGATACTTCACAGTTGCTGCAAGGAGAGAGGCATGAAACGGCGAGTTAAATCTCATGTCACACCTCCGAGCCACGCAGTGCAGTTGGGTTTGGCAGGTGGAGCATGGATGCGGAAGCTCTTGCTGGCCAGCACTTGGCTGTATTTGGGTTTCTCCACCAGGAGGCGTATCTCTGCCAGCAGGCGGTGCAGGAAGCCAGGCAGCATGGACGTTCCTCCTATCACCACCAGGTTCTCCGAGAGCACTTTACGTGTGTCAATGGGGCACTAAAAGCAAATAACCAAGCACCTACATTTAAATACCTTATCAGAAGAGACGTCAAAAAGACGTCTCAGAATGAATATAACAAGACTGTTCTACCTTGTATGACTGTCTGAATGATTTTTTTCCTACCTTGACCAGAGCATCCAGTATTAAAGAGGCCACACTCTTCTCTTCATTGTCCTGTTCAAACAGAATCTCCATCACAGAATCCCTGAAAAGAAAAGGATATAACCGCATTTAAAAACGCAAAACAACAAAAACATAACCGAAAATATCTAAAGCTCTAAGGCTGAAGAAGAAATCTAAATAAGTGAATGACAGCAAATAAAAAGATCTCAACATTACCGGATAGATCCTTTAATATGCAGGATTTTCTCCCCATCTAGAGGGTAATCAACATCTGGAGGAGGGGCTGGGCGCTGCAGTCACATTAGTTCAAATGTAGCTTAATAACTCACAGAAATTGTTATTCACTGAGCTCAAATGTTTGAGTGCAGAATCAGGATAATCAAATTAACTAGTTCACTCACCTCTGCTGTACCATCCAGGTTAAATTTGGCTTCTTGGATCTTGAGGCCTCTCTGCAGGTCACTGACGAAACATGTCCTGACTGAAGGAAACAAAGAAAAAACTGTTCATCATGAATCTGAAATAAAAGAGACAAGCCTTGCGATTTATTCAACTCTGAAACATGCTGCCATGTTATGTTGTGGAAGAAAGTATTTTCTGAGCATCATTTTCCATGAGTGTATGTGTGCCTAAGATTTACTCTGCACTCAACACTGCCTTGGTGGCAATAAAAAAAAAGATACAAGCCAAGAAGAGATGAACAACACTTGCACATAAAACATGATAAAACTAAAGTCAAACTCACCCTTGATATCCTCTACAGTTTCTTCTGGGATAGTCCCTACAGAAAAGATGAAAGGGGTATATATGAAATGAAGTCAACGTCACTTCTACTTATCGCATTTCTTGTCATTTCGACTCTTAAGTCAGAATTATGAAGCTGAATCAGAGATTTTATGGAAGTTTGAGCTGACACAGCAGGAAAGAAGTATGACTGATGGTTTTAATTTCCCAATTGATGTATCTGAAAGTGCATTTTTTTTTTTTTTTGGCAGTTTTCATGGAAAATATTTCCCAAATCTTCAGATTCTACATGATGCTTCGACTCTATCTGTAGAAGTGTAATTACATGCACAGCGCCGCCTTTGTGCTTCCTGCAGAGGTATAGTTCAACAGTCCAGTTAAGTGAGTCAGCCTGCCGTTTGTTTTAATTATTTATGTATATGTGCAGTGTCACAGTTCTGTTACCTCCATTAACAAAAAAAAAAGAAAAAAACTGTGCCGACAAAACTTAAAAATAAACCATATGCATATGCATAATTCACAAACAGGGAAAGACATTCAATTTAATGTCACATGGAAACGTGTTCTTCTTATGAATAGCATATGATGCATAACAGGTCACAGCTATTATTGTCAGCAGCTCACAACAGAGTTGAGGATTCACAATTGGAAGTCCACTTAATAAACAAAACAAACAGAAAAGCCTGATGTGTGGTGATGGTAATTACCAATGACGGCTGATACAGTCTGTCCTGTGCTGGTATCTGTGTCCACGGTGCACTGTTCCACAAGAAATCCATCCAATTCTCTACAATAAATACACATTGATTTCAATTACTGTGTTAAAAAAAAAAGTGTGAAAGTAAGCCAAGCGCTCAGCACTTTTGTAGCTGCTTACTTATGAATGGCTTTTCCTCCCAGAGGCAAAGCCTCCCACGTCGGCAGAATAGGAGTGCACTCATAAACCTGGTTTACCACAATTAAGGTCGGTGTCAGAAAAGTCATACACTCAACAATTAATCCTCTCTTCATTTACAAGTAAAGAATTGTAGAAGAACAATGCAAGCTCCTGAAAGCATGCAACTTTTATTAAAAAAAAAATAAAATAAAATAAAATAAAAAAAGACCATTTTTTTTCTAAACTTTTTGGGAGACAGACAACAAGGTAAGGATACAGGCAGCACCAGCGTCTCTGTGTAGCCACAGTCCATCACCAGAGCAGAGTTGATCCCCAACGTCATGATGGCCATGAGGTGACTGGGAGCGAACAGCACAGAGGGCACCTGGAAAACGCCATCACAACCCGAGGTAAACTACACAACCCTTTTTATGCTTTATGTTTATATTTGGATTATTTAAAAACACTTTGGTCAACTCTATTGTTTTTAAACGTGCCATATTAATAAATTTGATCTCAACCAACTCAGCCTACCTAGTCAATAAACTTAGTGATCAAAATGCGACGATGCCATGTGTTGACTGGCACAATCAACAAAGAAAGTGAAGAGGTTTTTGCCAGAGAGGAGTGCTATGGAGCAGAATCTTAACGTGGTGTTGTTTTAAATTGATGTACTGATGTAGACCAACGGATCATAACGCTCCTGGTTGTGACCTGAATACGCCGATATCCAGATATTTGTTTCTTATGTGGCCATCTGGTTATCTAGATTTTATTTTAACTAACTTTTCACTTATGGTTTTTTAAGGGAATTACAGCATGCGGAAGTTTTCAGCTAGCATACAAGAATTCTTTTAGTGGTATACAAGTCGTTTTCCATCTGCCGCACTTTTCTTGCACAGTCTGTCCATCCCTCTCTCATGCTTGGATACCCATGCAGTCTGAACCTCCCTCATTCGCACTCTCTTCTGAGCCCGCAGAAAATGAAGCTCTGAATTGACTGTTAATCTTCTGCTCAAGTTCCAGGACAAATAAAAACCTTATTTGGGCATCCCTTGTTGTGACATTACTGATTAGACTTGACTCTTGTATTAAAGTGCCACCACTGCACATACAGTGAGCGGCGAAAGAGGTAGAAATTTTCGACCACAAATCTGAGCTTTAAAACATAAAAAGGGCCGTTACATGAATGAAATATCATTAATCTGTAACTGCTCTCAATACTTTCAAACATCTGACAGATAAAGGAAGTAACTATCATTTTTGCATCAAATACAACTACTTCTGCTGTTGTGAAATACCTTTATTTTGAACATCAACAATATACCGTATGCTCCACAGTGAAACTGTGGATATTAGAAAACTTCTTCTTGTTGTACCTCAAACTGTTTGAAGAAAACCTTGGTGAGGGTCTCCCTGAAGTGGGACGGGCAGAGGATGGATTCGATGATGACCACTCTTCTGTCGCGAGGGTTCACCAGGAGGTGTCTGATTGATGCAAATGGGAGGACAAATAAACCACAATGAGCTACTGTATCTGAGCATTTTTACTACGATGAAGAATTAACACAGAAGATTCTCACCTGAAGTACAGTAAATGGATAAACTCTTTGAGGATGACATAAAGCTCTTCTGTGTTGATGTTGTACTGAACCACTTTGATGCTCTGAAAGTGAAAAGTGATGCATAAGATATCACCTGAACATAAAATATCCACTGTCTACATCTGTTTAACAGCAGCACATCACAACAGTGTCTCACCTGCTGCTGGCCCGGTTTCCTGATCTCGCTCGGAATTATGAACCTGGGCCCCGTTTCCCCTGCAAAGCCACATCTGCAAGATATTGTTTCAGTCACCTGTGCTGCTTTGAGACGCAGAATACTTACAGATGTGAAACTGCAATGTTATTTTTTGTCATTTTTATCATCAAGGCTGTTTTCCAGGGTCTTTTGGGCCCAGAGAGAAGAGAGAGTAGACTAAACAGAGACATCCAAACCTCTTCAGTGCACTCTGTTTTCATTTGAAATCGTATTCCTTTGGTCGCTTCCCGCAACTTCTAAGTCTAGTTATCTACTAGAAGTCTGCAAGTATAAAAATAAACTAACAGTGAATCTCTGTGTGAAATGTTGCAGGACAAATATTGCAGACAAAGGCATCTTTATTTCAAAGAGAAGACCAGTCCTCTTGAGATTCATGTGACTTTCATTTGGTTCATCTCTCCTTGAGAAAGATATATACTGTTTAAGTTATGACAAAACTTCAGTAAAGTGCTTTCTGCATATTCCCTACTGGGTAATATTAGGAGACTACTGCAAGATTATCACTTTCTCTGATTTTACCATTTACAAATATTATGAATTGAGTGACTGTGATGGACTGGCAACCTGTCCAGGGTGTATCCCTGCCTTTCACCCGAAGTAAGCTGGGATAGGCTCCAGCAGACCTCCGTGACCCTGCACTGAAAATAACCAATTTAGATAATTGATGGATGGATGAATTGAGTGAACTAAAATTTTGTTCGATCCTAAAAAAGGTCAAACTAACAAAAAAGATGCAGCGTTTTCAGCCAAAAACTGGCATAATCTTGCTCATGTCAATTATTTAAATTATTTCTCCAATATAAAGTATTACTTTAATGATCAGATACAGTTAAACTGTGTGTGCTTTCTGTCACTAGTTTTAAAATCAAATATTTGTGCTCTTTCATTGATCTTCTCTAGTATTTACAGCAAAAACTTTGTCAGTGATCTCTGAGGGCAAAAAGTAAAATAATGCAAAAAAAAAAAAATCGATCACTAATCATAATTGAGATAACTTGTTCAATTAATCCTGATATTGATATGAGGTCATATCAACAAACAGCTTTTATGGACTTTTGTATCGCATCGGTTCAAACATTCATTTCACAATGGAAAAAGATAACATGATCAAACTCTCATCTTTTCATATCAGGGTCATTCCACCAAATCTGTGCCATTTGCTTGTTTTAACATAAGTTTTAAACTTTTTTTCATCACTAAATATAATAATAAACATATTTAACTATTGGCTATTTCATTGCATTTTCAACTAAACGTCTTAAGCGTAGGACAGTTGCATGTTATGAGTGACAGCAGTGAAAGTAACAGGAAAGCATTTTTGTCAAAAGTATTAGCAAATGCCAAAATCATGATGATAACTTGAGGATACAGAGGATATTCCACTGATGTACTAAAATATATGTTTCTTGAATAAACGATTAACATAACGGGACAGCAAAAGGGCCAACAAGTGCTCAGCACCTGTGGGAACTCCTTCAAGACTGCTGGAAAACCATTTCAGGTGACTACCTCATGAAGCTCATCGAGAGAATGCCAAGAGTGTGCAAAGCAGTAATCAAAGCAAAGCTAGTTTGAAGAATCTAAAATATAAAACATGTTTTGAGCTATTTCACACTTTTTTGTTTACTACATAATTACACGTGTGTTCATTCACAATTTTGATGTCTTCAGTGAGAATCTACAATGTAAATAGTCATGAAAATAAAGAAATAAAGAAAATCATTGAATGAGAAGGCGTGTCCAAGCTTTTGACTGGTACTGTAGTACTCTGCTGTCAATCATCTTAGTGAGACGTCTTTCTATAATGTAATATATAAAATATAATGTATATATTTATAATTTAATTACATATAAAACTAAGAAGCCCGTTGTCTCAAATGTAACCGAATTCGAACATCTGAGCCTGTTTGACTACTGTTACAGCATTGACTTTTGTCTATTCTGGTGTTTATTTATTTGTCTTAGTGATGTTTTGGCTTTAATTTAGCTTTAGCCGACCTAGCTCAGCTCTTGTCGTAGCATTGGCTGGTTAGAGAGCATTAACTTCTCCATTTAAGACGCGTTTGACATACTTAAACTCCAATTTAGACAGATGGCGTCAACACCAAGATCACATTAGTGCACACAAACTCAAAAACGGGCCACCAACTGAGGAAACAAACACTGCTGTTAGCTTCGTGTTTAGCACACCTTTCTAACGTGATGACGACTCACTCACTTTGTAAATGCTGCTCCCAAATCAATGACGATCGCAGTCTTCTCTCCTCCACTTCCTAACCCATCAAATAAGGGCATTTTATTGATGTTTTTAGATATTTGATATTTGCAATTAACGATGAAGACTGCAAGTTTGCATCGTATCAACAGCCGGTGTTCGTGTCTGTCTGCCTGTTGGCCTGGGCTGGGTCTTTAGAGCGGAGGTGACGTCGCATGAAGTGGGCGTGCCTTAAGAATAAAATAAAAATAAAAATAAAAATAAAATAAAATAAAATAAAATAAAATAAAATAAAATAAAATAAAATAAAATAAAATAAAAT
>JBAMYA010043643.1:0-13179 GCA_037176975.1 Arrhamphus sclerolepis | reverse complement strand
AATGAAGATGATACTTACATGTATGTTGCTGTCTAAAAATGACCTCCTGGGTGGTGAAACTGCTGACATCAGATGTGTGACATTTAATATCAGTAAATGTATCCTGACAGTCAGAGTTGATAAGAATCGAAGGGGTTTCCATAGGAAATGCTTGGGGTCATTTTTGACCCCACTTATGCATCTAAGGGTTAAAAATCCAGTTTTGTCAGGTCTCTGTAAAATCCAAAAAATGAGCAGCCCTTTTGAAATTTATAGCATCAAAAGCACCAAACTGTGCAGAAGAAAAGCACTTCCACATATTAATAAGCACTGCCGTTGTCACAACAAATATGATAACATCAGTTAGTATGACTGCATGAAACTATAGCAAGTCAAGATAAGAAAGGAAGTGTTGAAGCACCAAGTCTGAGCATTCAGTGGACTCCACCAGTTCTTATCACAACTGCCACATACATCCCATTCATTTCTCTTAAAAAAAAAACTAAACAAAACACTTTGACTACACCCTTTTTCTCGAAGGTTTTCTCCAGAACAGTCGAGGGCGCTGTCATCGTTGTTGTGGCAACATTGCCTCATCACATTCACCCTACACATATAGTGTGCACGACCAACATGCCTGACACTTCAGTCACATGGAGTCACATTTCAATCTAGAAATGGAAGCCATTGCGCGTGTGCATGTGTTAATGTGTTATCGTGTGGCACGTGAGCTTTTCCCAGGACTGTCAGAGGTGGCACAGACACCATATATATCGAATGAAGCAAGGACTAAAGATTATCGCGTGTGCTCTGACTCATGGTAGAAAACTGTCAATGCACAATTACAGGGAGTGCTCAGCACTAAGATGCAAATGCTGATGTACAGACAAGGCACTATGTCCTACTGTGGATTGTATTTAATTCAGACAAACACAAAATAAAATCTGTATTTGTCAATGAAAAATTGTGATTATTGTCCCTTATCGAGTGGAGGATCCCTTGTGTACAAAAACATTTTAAAGTCATTTAATACTTCATAACAGACTACAACAGCATCATTCCCAAGTTTCCTATTCTATCAGATATCAAACTGTCCTGTTATTGAGGTTGTTTTCTTTCTTGGAAAAAATTAAGTCAGCTTTATAGTCATCTTTTTTTTCCATCTTAAAGCATTTACAATCCAACAGAGTTCACAACATCTTTAAGAACACCTTTTGATTAAACCGCATCAGTGTAAGACAATAGGGAAGCAACTCGTTCAAACTACCCAGAAAAGGTTACAGAGAGGTTGCGGTGAGAATAATTAATCAACACAGTCTACCACCAGTGAACAACACATGAATAATAAACGTTTTGCAATCGACAGGGTTTGTCAGTGGTCAGACAGCCAATAAATTTAACATATTTGTGCTTAGTGCTGCATAGCTAAGTCAACCACTATATATTTCCAAACCACTCTGAACTCGAATTTGTTTTATTTTTGCAGTAAATGGATCCGACAATGAAACCATTCATGCTAAAACAAAACAAGAAAAAAAATCCTTTTGACCTCTTATTATATTAGACTAAATGAGCTGTGACCACAATTTAGCTAGCTAAAACCTTTTTTTTTTTTCCTTTCTTCCAGACATGAGTATGAACTGAATGTCTGGCAGAATAATCACACACTTGCAAATGTTCAACTACAGTGTTTAACCTCTCATCTGCAAGCTACTTCCATTGCTGATCACTACATTTAGCCTCTTTTCCTGGAGCTGCACGGAACAGACGCTGCAGAGTAAATGAAACAGATTGGGGAATTCAGACAAAACATAAAGGAAGCGTTTCTGCAACAAATCCTGCGGCTCCCATAGAAACAAGACCTGCTCATTTGGAGGGGAACGCACAAGCAGGACCAGATGTCTGAGCTGACTCTGAAAGAGTGCAAACTCATTTCACACTTTTTACGACTGAACCTAGAGTAAACATACATGAGAGTTGAGCTTTATGTGCTACTTGTGAGCAAGACATCAAAGAGTGCTGCAGCTGCTAATGACAGGTCTATGCACGTCTGAGTTTCACAATTAGCTGATGCATCTAATTACTGAGAAAATAAATAAATAAATAAAACAATCAAATGTAAAGTCCATGTAGGTCTTTAAAAGATAAATAACTTATGTTGGCTTTAGCAATTGCCAGAAAGAATGCTTTTTTCTACTCTTTCCACAAATGTTTCATGTAGTCTTGTGGAGGGTTTAAGGAGTTCCCCACAGATAATCCCCACCCCCCCAGTCACAAACCCACTCCTACCTCCAAGAGTCACCACCTATCCTGCTCAGAGCAGTGTCATTTCAGTGTCAACCTATCCGTGGAATTTCAGGGTGGAAGAACGGGAAGGAAATTATGGGACACGGAGTACAGCTGCAGCACTGAAAAGATTGCAAGATATATATTTCTTTCTATCTGTTTTTTTTCAACCCTGGAGGTTTGATTTTGTGTTCTGGATATATATATCAAATCCAGTGTGAGTTGTGTGAAATCCCAACTGGGACCAGTTCCTGTCTGAGCACTTTAATAACGGTAAATCCCTAAGAGGAGGATAGCCAGAATTCCCAGAGCAAAGCCGGTCCTGTGGGAGACAAAGCGGAGTGGCTGCTTGCAGAATCAGATATGCAGCCGTTTACTTTGATCAGTGCACTTTTTCTGCTGCTCCACATCTCCTCTGGTAGCACAGACGCTCACAGGTAAGTCAGTGAAGCAAAGCAAGACTGTGTGATGCTGTGTGCTGTGTTTTTACCTTGAAACCTATTATGTATAAGAACTATTATTCAAGAGTTATAAAAGATGCTTGTGTATGAAGGCATGAAAAAACAGAAAAAATGGATCAACCATTTATCAAATAACAGAATATTTGCTGAAGTGGAAGTTGAAGACTGACACCAGCTTCTTTTTTTTGTACTGACTTGTGTTTGATTTTTTTTTTTTTTTTTTTTTAAACAAGAAAATGTGTTATTCTGACAGAATGAACACACTTGTTGCCCCTGCTGACAGAAGACGATGAGTGTGTGTGTGACAGCTAAATGTGGCATAGCAACTGTTAATAACTGAAGAGCACCTGTCACAGTTAGGAGCCCCTCTCCTGTGGGCTATTCTGGTGGATTTCTATCAAGTCTCAGATTCCTTCAGTCCCAAAGCTGCCTTTACGATTCAAACACACACCATACCCAAACATCTGGGACATTAGTTTGGCATTGAGCCTATTAGTGAAGATAATGATGCTGAGAGCTACAGATGGATTTTGATGTGCAACTTGCATACTTGAATTAACTCGCTTAGCGAGCCAATGGCAGGTTAAAATCTTAATTGAAACAAAGTGCTAAAAATACACTCCTGCAACCTAATCGCTGCTTTAGCACTACATAACTTTAGATGAAATTATCTTCTGACTTCAGAAATGAAACTCACACCGAGATCAAAGAAGAGCTGGGGATGGAAGTGTCTGATTAGTGTGCTTTTCTCCACCTGTAATCTACATCCTGTCAGCTGGCTGTTGCTCCACGGGGAGCCCTGCTTCTATCACTAAACAAGCCTGTGAGGAGACACTTGACACCGGTTGTTTGTTTTGGGGCCCTTAATTAAAAGTGGATGTTGGAAAGCCTGCTTTTAGGGGCACTTAATGAGGTTGGGGATGTGGGGATCTACAAAGCATGCAATCTATAATATCCTAAAAATGTTTCAGAGATCGTGAGCTGTTTACAGTGAAATCCTAATTTGTAGTTAAATGTCTCATGCTTTAACTAGAATAGCTTACAAATCATAAGACAAATAAGTTACCTCCTACCTTCTACTTCCAACTTCTTCTACAAAGGCACAACCGACAGGTCCTCACTGGAAACCAACCTGGTGTGTGTCGCTATGGCAGGAGACTGGAGTGTTGCTATGGCTGGAAGAAAAATAATAAAGGACAGTGTGAGGGTAAGAAATGTACTGAACTATCTTATTTCCTTCCATCAAAAAACTAATCTTTTTTCCTTAGGATGTTGTAGGAATTTATTTTTCTAACCCAGAGAATGTTGAGGAAATCTTACTCTAGATGAGAAAAAAAAATGCCTGCATGATAAAAATGTGTGGTTTGACTACCATTCCAGTTGTCACCATTGATATTTCTGGTGGTATTTTCCTCATGTTGAATGTTTTACCAGCTCAGTGTGAGCACGGCTGCAAACATGGAGAGTGTGTTGGCCCCAACAAATGCAAGTGTTTCCCCGGATACACTGGAAAGACGTGTAATCAAGGTAGGTACTTGATTATTCCCAAGTTTTTCAAATGACTGCACACAGTTATTGCTAATGAGATGGACAACTTTGGGAAATGCTTGCAAACAGCCTACTGAATCATATTTAACAGACAACAAAGTCTTCCTTTTAATGTCAGAGGGTGTTGCAGCAACACATAAGATTGTCAAGCAGAGGAAGTAAGTTGTGAGTGAGTGTCATCATCTCTGCGTTAAATGAGACATATTAGGCCTTTTGAAAATATGAAATTAAATGTCAGTCACAGTTTTTTGTCAAAATATCACAGAGACACAAAAGCAACTTGTTTAAGGAGGTACTTGTAGTCATCATTGCAACTCCACTCCAATCTCCTCTTTAGAGATTGTTCTTAGATCTTAACGCTGCCACTTCAGAGGTACGGCAAACAAAGTGGACCTGGATGGAGGTGAAGTTGGTGTGGTTGGATAATTATTTTTTAATCTGTCTGTGATGTCATGGTGCATCTGCAAACTGTAGCAGCTTACTGATAGACTTAAGGTCATATTGCTGTGTCATTTTAAAGTTTTTGAGTTGGCAGTCACTTTAAATGCTAAATATGTGCTTTCAAGGCAACTTCTGCACTTCCAGGTTGGCATCAGTCAGGAAGTAGGTTCTCTTGCAGTTCCTCAACTGACCACAAGGTGCTAACTCCATGACGGTGCAAATCCCTATGAACTTTCATGTTAGAATGTCCAACTTTACAGCAGAAATAAACTTATTTGCAGCCTGGAATAAGAAAAGGGATTTCCGTCTCTAGTTAGATTTTTAAATACATGGCAACTGTACAGAAGGCCTTTTGTTTGTTTGTTTGTTTGTTTTTGTTTTTTAGTTCCAAATCAGGTAAGTGGCAGCTGACCATTCATATGGCCATTTGACTGACAGCCAGCCCTATGTCAGTGGCCATTGGAACAAGACCATTTAGCATTATTCTGAACTTTGAATAAAAACCTAACAGAGCTTAGTGATATTTTAAAGTAAATATAAAAGATGTGATCAAAATGAAGTAATAATATCATCCATGTTTAGCATAAGCAAACTGGTGGGTGTAAAGTTACTTTGGCTCCAGCAGACCCCCGTGACCCTGTACAGGAATTAGCGGGTATAGGTAATGGATGGATGGACACTGATTTTGCATCACCATTTTCTTACTAAAATAAAATAAATTACGCCAGACAGTTTATTAGGAAGGCCCAGCCCTCCCTCTCCCCAGCCATTTCCTCCAGCTCAGGAGGATGCTAAGGCGTTCCCAGGCCAGTAGAGAGATAAAGTCTCTCCAGCGTATTCTGGGTCTGCCTTGTGGTGTTCTCCCAGTTGAACACCAAAACAAAAAAATGGGTGGCATCCTAATCAGATACGTGGAGGAGCAGCAGCTCTACTCTCGGTGTCTCCCGGACGACTGAGCCTCTCATCCTGTCTCTAAGGGAGAGTCCAGCCACCCTACCAATGACGAAGCTCATTTCAGCCACTTGTATCCGCAATCTCATTCCTTTGGTCACTGCCAACAGTTCATGACCATATAGTAGGAGAGTAGGAGAGTAGGAACAAAGATCTAACATTAGATACAGAGCCTTACTCACACAAACATGTTCTAATGAAACACATTACTCTGAAAATTATCACGTGTGTTCCAAAAGAAAACAAAAATATTTCTTATTCATCAACACAAATACAAAGTATTGTGTTTTGTGACTATTTGGGTTTTTCTTTCATGAGACTGAGCTAGGAAATCACTTCATAACTTGAAAGGTTTGACTTTTTAGCAGCAGTGTGTTACAGGTGAAAAAATGAAGATCGTTCTTATTTCTAGATCTAAATGAGTGTGGCCTGAAGCCTCGTCCTTGTGAGCATCGCTGTATGAACACCTACGGTAGTTACAAGTGCTACTGCCTCAATGGATACACCCTGATGCCTGACGGGTCGTGCGCCAGTGAGTCACCTTTGAGACAAGAACAGAGACAGAGAAAATATCAAATTAGCTGTTGTGTATTTTTGTGAGTTCACTGTGTTGTTGCATGCAGATTCAAGGACATGCTCTCTTGCTCACTGTCAGTATGGTTGTGAGGAAGTTGAGGGGGAGATCCGCTGCCTCTGCCCATCTCCAGGTCTGCAACTGGGCCAAGATGAGAGGACATGTGAAGGTGAGCAGACACATTCACACATTAATAACTTACTCACATTAAATAAATATTCTTAAGCTTTCAGCATGATAAGACAGTGCATGATTAGAAGCAAATCAAGGCATTTAATAAATGTAGGGAGAGCTTTGTTTTTCCATGCAAGGAAATTTGAAAAGAGGCTGACTTTGCCTTTTTATGTCACATAGATGAGGGAAGCAATTGCAAACTGGGGGAAAAAAAAAAAAAAGCTGTATGATTTAATATGTATGTCTTCTGTGTGCTTGGCTTGTAAATCATGGATGCAATTAGGTTTTATTTCTTCCCACAAAGCTACTTCAGCTGTGACTGAGGCAGACAGACATGCTTAAACAGGGGGAGTAATATAGCAGCCCAGCAGCATCAAATTTCAAGACTACCACTGATCTAACAGACTCTAAAATAGATTTATAACAAATGTAAACTTTTACTTTGAAAATGTCTATAAAAATGATCATCCCCAGATGTTCCGTGGTAAAGAAGAATCCTGATAAGACAGACATTTTTCACACAAACTGCCAGCTAAGGCTACTGTAGTGTCTGCCCAGCTCTAGATATGATAAAAGTGCAACTAGCATCTCAGAATATGATTGTTAACCACAAACAGAAACATCTACAATCATAAATATAGGTGAAATAATATAATTATCTCACAGACATATTAAATATCTGCATCCTAATTTGCATTACATCACTACACCATTAGCTTAAAAATCTTCTTCTAGGTCAAGAATCTATTGATGGAAGTGCATTGTGTTCACAAAAATAATTTTAAAAAAAGTATTTTAGGTTGCATGAGTGCTTCCCACCTGGTGGCTGGGCACACATTAACATTGCTGGGTAATGGGAAGCCAGTGAGGGGTCACATTTATGGCCCGCCAGGACCGCAAAGCTCCACAGTTGCAGACTAAAGAGTAGCTAATGACTCCCCTGGAACCCCTGAAGGCAGCCAGCAGGCCAGGACAACAGATAACAGGAAATATCAGTGACTACAAGGAAGGGGGAATTCCTATTCCCACTTCCTTGACTGGGATATGTTTAAATTATATTTCAAAAACATACTGTTTTTAGACTTTTTTTTTTTTTTTTAAGATGCAGTTGTACAACTTAAAAACATTGCGTACGATAATGTAGATTTCTTCTTGTACTTCAGCTTGATGAAAATTCAACCATTTCCCCATTTTGCTTCTTCTCAGATATTGACGAGTGCGTAACTGGGAAGAACCTATGCCCGTACAACAGACAATGTGTCAACACCTTTGGCAGCTACTACTGCAAGTGCCAGGATGGTTACGATTTGAAATATGTCAACGGAAAATATGACTGTGTGGGTAAGGTATACAGATTGAGGGAACATCTGCAATCACTTGTATCACTGGAGGTTAAAAATGAGCTTCTTCCAATTCCAGACCTTGACGAGTGTGCAGCTGGCACACACAAGTGCAGCCACCACGCTCTCTGTATGAACTCTCTTGGATCCTACAGGTGCAGGTGCAAGCCTGGCTTCAGAGGCAATGGCTTTGAATGCTCTGGTAAGATCCAAGCTCTGCTGCACAGCATAATGAAAAAAAAATAGTGCATTTCAAACTGTACTAAAACATGTCAAAAGCACATGTGTCAGACCATTTCCAGACAAAGTGGTTAGACAGATAGATCAGGAGCAGTTTCACAGCTGAATATTTCATTTTGATGCTTTAACCATCAGCAAACAGAAGTCCTGCCAAAGCTGGTTTCCTGCTCTTTTACAGACTTTAGCATTAGAGAGACACAGATTGAAAAAACACTTGTGAAAATATGACACTGCATTGTATCCAGCCCTCCGAGGGAAAAGAGAGAAGGAAAGATAGAGCTGTACTCTTTGAACCAGGCCCAGACATGAACAGGAGGAGCTTTGTGCAGTCAAGTGACATAAAGACTGCAGGTCAGGGGTTTCGGCGTAAATGAAGATGCCTTTATCTTTTGTAGTCAAGCCATTTTATCAGAGGTCGTGGGATGGAGACAAAGGCAGTGCAGATGATTCCCTCAATGGTGAGATTGTGCGGAATCCAGCTTTAGCTGTCTACCCTGCAACCCCATTCAGTCCCTTCCTCTGGCCTACTTTCACAAACACCTCCCTAGTCTCTTTTTCTTGCTTATTGCCAGAAATGTTGTATGTCCACAGCATCCCCAGCTTGATACCCAAGCTGAAATCCTCAGCATGATAGAACTTATATGATATGATGCTTCTACATTTAAAACACTAATTCAAGTAGTTATGCTTCATATGCATGCAGTTTTATGCACTCTTGGCATGTTCATTTGTTACGGCACTGCTCACACGGAAAAGTGTTTCATATATGAACTGGTGGCAGCTGCAAATTTCAGTACTGGTTCAAAAAAAAACAAAAAAAACTTCATATTGCATATCCATATGTCTAATGTGATGCCTTTTCCTGACTGTAGCCATCCCAGACTCCCCAGTGAGGCCTGTGGTTCTGGGAGGTGAGGACATCAAAAACGTCATTCCTGAGTCGGCCGCGACGCCGCCTCCTCGGACCCGCCAGCAACCTTTTGACTACGACGGAGAGGTCTATGTTGGCACTCCGACAGAGGAAGGAGAGGAGGAGGAGGAAGAGGAAGACAACCAGCTCAATCCAAGAGGAGATGTTTTCAGTGAGTCTCTTTTTTGTTTGGCGGTCTTGCAATAAATCCACTCTGGGTGGTCCACAGAACAAGAAGTGACTGTAAACAAATTCAGGTTGTTTCTGCAGAGATTTTGCTCTTGAGCATCCTGCAGCTGAAAAAAGCATCAGCTCAGGATTAAGGCTTTGACCATAGAAGAAGGGGACATGTTGCTTCAAGTCCCCCCAAGCCTAAAAACCTGCACAGCTCATTTGTGAAGACTAACATACATGTGGTAGAAAACAAGAACCTGACCCCAGCTGCAACAGCTATATCCTGATGAGTTTGGTTTTTTTAAACTCACTGATCCTCTCTTGCTCTGATAATGCAATATTTGCAAAAATAAATGCTCTGAAAATATATTTGATTGATTATGAGATTATAACTGGATGGAACAGTTGAGGTCATGCTGTTGTTTTCATTTCACAAAGGAACCCTGTAAGTGAAGTTGCCTTTCACCACTAACCTTGATCTTTGTGAAAACACAAGAGTCTGTGTTAAAACTCGGGTAGCAAGAGGAGACAGGCCCCAAGACATCCATCACCTTCAGGCAGGAATTTTTCTCTTTTAGGGTTTGAGAGCCCAAAGGATAAAACTCTTTTTTTTTTCTGCTTTCCATCCCCTGAGAGGAAGGTTGAGGAAAGGAGGGAAGTTACAAAGCCTCCCAGCCTTTTATTATGTTTTTCCCAAAACAGCTGTTGTGCTAACAGACCTGACTCCCTTCAGGCGAGTCTGTCATCAGCACTCCAGACCCCTCCAACAGCAGCCCACTCTGGCAGAGCAGGTTCAGTGACCCCAGCCGTCACTCGTCTAAGTGTCAAAGCCTGCTTTCATGGGGGTGATTTGCTGCAGAGGCTTTAAGTGTGTGTGTGTGTGTGTGTGTGTATGTGTGGGAATATATTAGCAAGAGTAGGACAGGTCTACACCTGTTGGTTAAAAGCTCCTTTCCACCTTTTTTATCATCATGAAAAGTCTCTTCATTATATTGACAGGTTTTAATTAAAACTGTGTAATGATGATAAATATGTTCTTGATTTTTACTGATTATCACAGAGATATTATTCACTCAGAAGCCAATTTCTGAGGTTTGTTTCCTTTACTGATGCTGTCTAATACAGCACTCCTGCTACTGTGCTGGATGCTGATCTCTCTCTTTTGTTCAATACAGTAATACCTGATAAAAAGTCTGTGAGAAATTTAAACATTTTGTAAGTGATGTCATCAAATTTTATGATGAAACCCAGTCTATTTTTTCACCGGAATACTAGAACACTGGAGTACTAAAACACCGGAATACTAAAACACAAGCAGCATAAGTACTGTAGCAGACTGAAGTACAACTCATTTTATTTTTTTACAGCTCATATTCATTCTATGATGATTCGTTCTAGTTTAAACCATGTACTGAAGCTTTTATTCTAATCCTATTCTGCTTTAAAGCAATGATTACAGGATATAGATGAATAAAGTACTGGAAAGTAGTAGAGACATTCAAAGTGAAAAGAATCAGGAAGTGGAATAACACATTTTAATGATATCAGCGTATTATGTAAGTACGTCATTTGAATGAATATCATACCATACCAATTTTATTTATAGAGCACTTTGAACACCCAAAAGACCAAAGTGCTGCAGACTATCACATAAAACAAATATGATCAATCATAAAATCAATAAGGGAAATAGCATATGAAATAGCAAAATAATTGAATAGAGTCCAACAAAGTCAACATCTCAGATTGTGTCAAAGGCCAAATAAAAGAGATGGGTCTTAAGACGAGATTTAAAATCAGAAAGTGAAGGGGCCTGTCTAATGTTTAAGGAAAGGTCATTCCACAGATTTGGAGCTGCCACAGAAAAAGCACAGTCCCCTCTGAGCGTGCGTCTTGTCTTAATGTGCTGCTTTAAAGAGAGCCTTTCTTAAATTTCTGTTGAAACTATGCCAGGATCTATATTATCTATAGCATGACTGTATTAGACTACATTAAGAACACAGTCTTGTAACTGAAAATCCTTAAATTCCTCATAATGATTTTCTTTTTCCCCCCTCATCACATTCTATGTACAGTATCAGAGGACTTTGAGTCAGTGTTTGGCCCAAAAACAGAAGTCAAAGGAATCCAGATTACTCCAGGCCAGGAAGGTAATCACATATACAGTAGAGTATGTTTTAGTGTCTCACTTTCTGCATATAATGTCTGTTTTTATGACTAATTTGACTGATCTGTGACTGTTTATTTCCATGTAGAGTACTTCATGGACTGTAACTTTGATCAAGGAGCGTGTGAGTGGGTCCAGGACAAGGCTGACGACATCGATTGGATCGTGGCATACCATGATAATGGTAACAAAGGGGGGATATGTGGCTAAATTCTTTTCCTGTCAGTTCAAATGATGTTTCTTTTATAAGCTTCAAACGTTCTCAGGTGCTGAGTACTACATGGCCTTGAGCGGGCTCCTGGGGGATCACAAAGACGTAGCCAAGCTGAAGCTGCTGCTCAATGATCGGGCCCAGCAGGGCAGCTTTTGCCTCACCTTTGACTACCGTGTGGTGGGCCACAATGTAGGCACACTCAGGGTGCTTCTGGACAACAATGCCTACCCTGTTTGGGAGCAGAGCCAAAGCAAAGATCAGGGCTGGCAGACAGACATCCTCACTGTAGCCTGGAAAGAGGAAGCCCCCCAGTCTGTGAGTTATTTCATCTTTTCTCTAAAAGACCTATTCAAAACAGTCAAAACAGTGAAGCAGCAATGAAGAGACATATATGTTACATAAAGGTCTATGAAGTAACATTGTTCTAAATGTTTTCATATAGTCTATGCTGGAAGGACCACAACTTTGGACTGACTTACTTACATTTCACTGAATATCTTTTAGATTATCTTCGAAGCTCAGCGTGGGACAGGTATTGGAGGTGAAATCGGGCTGGACAATGTCGTGTTGACCTCAGGGCCTTGTGAAGAGGATGTCAGTCCAGTCTTTTGAGAATCACCTCCTCAAATCAAAGTTTCCCAGAAACAACATGTCAAAGATTCCCGTCTCCTCTCCATAACATTGTGTCTGCCATGACTAGTTTTTCATTGTTGTCAAATATCACAGCAAAATGGCCAAAAAAGAAGAATACGTACAGCACACGCAAGTTTTAACTCCATGCTGTTACGCTAATCCATTCTTTATTCTCAATTTTTGAAACAGTTTCATTGGATACAGATAACTCAGGTCTCAGGAACAGGTGGAAAAATAATCATGTTAGTCGGCTTAACAGTATTGTGTTTAGACCTTGTTTTGCATGTTACAGTGCATTACTGAAGTAAACTAAAGAAAAATATATATGTTACATAATGTGAATTCTTAGGTGTACTAAATGTAAAATCTTAGATGAGTAATGTTTTTATGACATAGTATCTCAGTTCATAAGTGTTGCAAAATTTGCATTGAAATTAAACTGTATTATTTCATTAAACTTTTTTTTCTAGTCTTGCCTACTGCTCCTTATTTCCAAAAACTCAGCTCACAAAATGAATGTGGAATGCTCATTGCTCATTATCTAAATAAACGGTAACTTTTACAAAGAAATAGTTCATGTTTTATTCACTCATTTTGAAGCCAAAGCTGGGTTACAAGACTGTCACCACATTGGAAAAGTGCTAGTGAGCGTTGTCATGCACGGTATAGATGCGTGCAAATAAACGTCTCAGGCTCCGTTTCTCTTGAATTATGGGGATTTTTTTTTCTATGTAATATGTGCAATTTTGTGTAATTAAGCACGTACACTAGACTAGAGACTTATATTGAACAAAATATATACATAATTTTGCAAGAATGCTGTTTGGATTGCTTTAGATGGCTGCCAACTGAAAACTGAGGAATATTGAATTTTGAAATAGTTACCATAAGTTATTACCTTCACTTCTAAACCAAAAGTAGTCATGATGACCTTAATAATCTTTATAGATTTATTTTACCTAAATATTTAAAAAAAAATTCAATACTAAGAAAAAAAGTGTGAATGTTGTTATTCTTCTTCTTCTTCTTCTTCTTCTTCTTCTTCTTCTTATTATTATTATTATTATTATTATTATTATTATTATTA
>JBAMYA010043642.1:0-13179 GCA_037176975.1 Arrhamphus sclerolepis | reverse complement strand
CGGATCAAAAACATGACTTTCATTAATAGTTACTGCATGCTGTGTGCGTAAATGTTTCTGCATGTTGGTAGTATTTCCTCCCTTTGGTGGAATATCCACTTTGCAAGTATTGTAAGTTCGCCTGTTGTCGTCACCAGACTTTCGAGCATTTGTACCGCTTGGGCATCATGTTTACTATTGTAAGCGGGGGAGTTCCGGTTATGTTGTGTGCTCTTATCTTGAAAGTTGTGGAACCACAGATGCCCTCAAGATGCTGTAAACAATATAATAAAATGTTGTGGTCCACTGTATCGAAAGCTGCAGTTAAATAAAACAGGACAAGAATCACATAATCCCCAGAATCTGATGCTACAAGGATGTCATTAAAAACTCGTAATAAAGCTGATCCTGTGCAACGGAGGGTTTTAAAACCTGCCTGGAAGATCTCCATGATATTATGCTCATCCAGAAATTATTTTAATTGAGCACAAACAACCTTTTCCAGGATTTTTGAAATGAATGGTAGTTTGGATATAGGCTTATAGTTGGCCAACACAGAGGGATACAGACCAGATTTTTTTAATGAATGGTTGCACAACTGCGTGTTTAAAATCCACAGGAACCACACCAGAAGACAGACTGGTGTTGATAACGGCAAGAACTGGCTGGCTTATACGGGAAAAACCTCTTTAAAAAACTTAGGAGGAACAGCATCATGGGGAGAACCTGAGGGCTTAATGTGGTTTACCACCTTCTCTAACACTGACACAGTCACAGGTCCAAGCTGATCAAAGACAGCAGAACGAGGAACAAGAACAGAAGGGTCGGAGGTAGGAGCTGAGATCAGAGCCCTCGTGGTGGCTACCTTTATCAATAAAAAAGTTCAGAAAATTGACATGACATGACGGACGTCCTCCAAAAAAAATGTGCAAGGTGTATGTGAGCTGCAATATCCACTTTAACACGAGATGAGCTAGCGTAGGTCAGAGCGACAAACATCGTACAGTACGTAGGAAAACACTGTGGGTGTTTATAAAGAAATGTACTTGTGTATGAAGACAGAGGCTTGAGACAAGTTGACAAGTTGGTTAAATGAGTTTTATTTACAAAAGGATAAAACTTTACGTCCTACAATCACAACATTTAATCATCAAATAACAAAAAAACTTTTGTCATAGAATATTGATTTTTGCAAAATTTAAAAGTATTTACAAAAAAAAATCACAACTTCATGTTCTAAAAACACTTCTTTTTGTTAAAAAAAACAAAACAAAAATGTCTCAATATAGCAGTTTTGTTCTAAAATCTCAAACTCAACAGAAGTAGTAGGAGTTTAGTTGTTTCTTGTTAGACATTATTACCAGATGGTGAAACAGCTCAGGACTCCAGCGTTCGTCCAGTCAGGGTAAAGGGGGTGGAGCTACGTGGGCAGGTGTTTGATTCTGTTACCATGGAGCTCATTTCCGGTTTATTGACAAATCATTTCTGATTGTCTGTCTAGAGAATAAGTTGGAACTTTTTCTTTCGAAACTAAAACAGGAACGACGCCCTCGGCCGTTTTGTTGAGGATGCAGTAGTCGTCGCAGTGACACGGCGGCGGACACTCATTAATGGGACTGCTGGGTAAACTGCAGTCTAGGCTCTGGGTCATCTCCTCACAGCTGCAGCCAGAGTCTTCATCCAGGAAGTCTTTGGATGGAGATGAGACAAACTCCCAGACTGACGGGGGCAGCTGGGTGTAGGGAGCATCCCCTGGACAGACCATGGTGACAGGAGTAAGACCTTTGAGGACTTCAGGTAGACTCACGTAGGAGCTCCCCTGATGATGGGGGAATATCAGGGGTGCTGCTGGAGGATTGTTGAAGGTCTGGTTCTCCTCAGGATCCTTGACGGTCTGGTTCTCCTCAGGATCCTTGACGGTCTGGTTCTCCTCAGGATCCTTGAAGGTCTGGTTCTCCTCTGGATCCTTGGAGAGCTTCACCACTGTATATACAGCTTCAGTCTTCGGTTTCTCAGTCTGGTACGTCAGCATAAGTTTTCCTTGAGGTGAAAGCCAATCCTATAGATTTAGCAGGAGAGATGTTGGTGCTGATGCTCAGAAATTGTTTCAAATGTTTCAATTTAACCTGGAATTATTACGAGACCAGAAGGTACCAAGATGCAACACGTAATTTTTTACTTTTTATTTATTTTTTATTTTTAAGTTTTCAATTTGACAAATTATGATAAATGGGAGCTTCTCTTTTAGATGATTGTTGAAGTAAAAACCTTCAAGAAAGACTCTTCTACCTTTAGTGCAGTTTATTTAATAAAAACATCATTAAGTGGACTAACCTTTCTACTTAACACAAAAATCTATCCTCCCCCATTTATCCATCCTTCCTTCTATTCTTCCTTCCCCTTTTTTTCCTTCCTTCTTTCTATCTTTCCTCCCTTCAATCTTTCCTTCCCTCCTCCTTCCTTCCTTCATCCTTCCTTCCAGGTCAGTGATTTTTTGTTAAAAGCCTTTACATTCAGCAGAATAAACAGGAAGTTCACACATCTGTGACGCTTCAGGCCTCACCCAATCAGAACAAAGCAGAGATTTCAGGTCTACTCAGGATGATTGTGAGATAATATGAGAGATCAGACATGATCCTGATGTGTCATAACTTGTCAGCTGTGGAGTACTGCAGGGTTCTGTTCTTGAACCCACACTTTTCTCTTTATAGATGTTTCCTTTAGGAAACATCAATAAGGAAGCCTAACATAATTTTTCACTGCTTTGCAGATGATACTCAGCTCTTTTTATCCTTGCGACCACATGAAGCTAATCAAATAGCCTGATTAGATGCATGTATTAAAGATATGAAGAGCTGGATGACTGGGATTTCCTGCTTCTTAATTCAGATATAACTGAAGTTATTCTAATTGGACCCAAACATGTCCAGGAGACACTCTTGAGCTGTACAATTAATTTAGATCACATTGCCTTAGCCTCTAGCTTTACTGTTAGGAACCTCAATGTCATTTTTGATGAAGATTTGTCTTTTAACTCTCACTTGAAAGATTTCACTAAGTCAGCTTTCATTTGTTTGTGTAATATCAGGAAAATTAGAAACATTCTGACTGAAGAGGACGCAGAGAAATGAATCCATCTTTGTTACCTGTAGGTTGGATTATTGCAATGCATGGTTTTCTTGTTGCCTTGATTAAAAATCCTTCAGCTGGTCGTGAAACGCTGCATTACCAGTACTAACCAGAACTGGGTATAGAGACCACATCTCACCAAATATTAGCATCTCAGAGGAGACAGTGGACTTTTGTTTGTTCAATTACACATTTTTATTAGGATTTTATTGGGACTAAAGTCTGAGTTGAGTTGGCCACTGTGCTCAATAAGAGAGAACACCAGTTCTAGCTTCATTACATTGGCTCCATGCTAAATTTAGAATTGATTCAAAATATCACTTCTTACATACAAAGCTTTGAATGATAAAGCTCCAATGTATGTAAAAAATCTCATATTTCCATATTGTCCTGGTAGAACACTCTGCTCCCTGAAGGCAGGTTTACTTGCTGTTCCAAGAGTCTGTAGGTCTAGAAAGGGTGGAAGAGCCTTCAGCTATCAGGCTGCTCTATTATGGAATCAACTCCCAACTTTGGGAGTTGGGAAGGTTTAAGACTTTCCTTTTTGGTAAAGCCTTTAACTGTGTAGTCTCTTAGACTACCTCCTAGTTATGCTTATAGGTCTAGGCTGCTGGGGGGAGCCCTGTTGTCCACTGAGCATCCTCATCTTGTCTGTCTGATCTCAGTCTCAGATTGTCCTGAATCATTTAATAGAATCAACATTATCTATCTTCTGTAGTCTCGCTCTCTTCTCTCTTCTCCTTTTTCAGGTGCTGTCGTGGTGATGTTGCGGTCCCACTGGAACCCCAAACCTTCCATCTTCTGACCATCTTGTTATTTACCTACACCTGTTGAGTGGATGCCACTGTGGCATGCCCACTGACATGGCCAACCTGCAGTCTGACCCACCGACCACATATTTTTTACATCAGTTATATACATATTTTTGTCCCTTCTCTGTCCTTCATCCTCTCAGTCCTGTCTTCCTCTTCACGTCTTCCTTTACCTGACTGGCTATCAGCAGGAGGGTCCCCCCCATAACTGATCTAGGTCCTGCTCAAGGTTTCTTCCCAGGAGAGTTTTTTCTTGCCACTGTTAGGCTTTGCCATGTGCTCAGGGATCATGTTCTGAGTAAATAGACACTATATCAAAAAAATTGAATTGAACTGTTTTTATCTTTTTTTTTTTTTTCCACAGAGATGGGCAAGTAGTGGATGGAGAGATGTTCGCTGAAAGTGATCTAGGTTAGATTTGCTTACCCTGCCTTTAATTGTCATCAACTAGACTCTTTTTTTTTTGGATCTTTAATATATTTTTCCAGTTCTGATCTCCTAGTGAAAGGATGCATTATTCTTTAATTTTTCTTCACACTGAGGAACTTAACTTCATCCACAGAGAATTCTAAATGTTTTTAAGACAGGACAGGCAGATTTGTGTCAGTTGTCACAATCTGTTGATAGTTTTTTTAACAGTTGATATCTAATAGTTTGGGAATGTCAGTCATTGACATTTGATCAACTGTTAGCCCACATAGTCTCAGAGTACATGTCCATACTGGAGGATTTGGACCTCCAGGGAGGTACACCTGCTTAAGCTGATGATTTATGAAAACACCTCACCTGCAGGTTTCCTTCATGCTGCTGGAAGAGAGGCAGGAAGAACGGGGCTGGTGACGGCAAATGACTCAGAGTTTTTATCTTCATCCTGTCACACAAAAGGTTCAGAACAACACAATCTTTACACTTTTTTTGTCAAAAAATGATGCACTTTAATGCCTCTTTATACTCTGAAATGAAAGCATAGAACATACTAACAAGTAAAGTTTAAATAAGAAATCATGGGACATTTCAATTTATTAACCATTTTTTGACTCAAACTAGCCTCTGTTGGTTGCCATAACAGCTGATTCTTTCAATGGAAATTCATTCTTCTTCAGAAAGTTCTTCCAACTCTGTTACAGAAGTTACTTTACTTTGTTCCCTGAAAAAGCTGTTTTTTTTGTTTTGTTTTTTTCATATGTTACTGAAATGTATTAAACCCCAATTCTTACAGTTTTTTTTAAAAGCTCAAGTCCAATAAATAGCTGAAAGCTGTATAAAAGGTAAGTGAACTTCCAGAGGTTAATAGAAAGGGTAGGGTTACCCAAAACTGAAAATTTATTTACAACAAAAACAAGAACGCTTTTTTCAGGGAACAAAGTAAAGTAACTTCTATTTATGAGAACTTCTGCAACAGAGTTGGAAGAACGTTCTGAAGACGATTTGATTTCCACTGTGGAAAGAATCATCCGTTATCGCTACCAAAGGAGGCTACTTTGAATCAAATGATGGTTCGTAAATTCTGTTGTTTTTTTTTTAACTTCAGTTGTTTACTTGTTCTCTTCTTCAATTTCAGAGTGCAATGAGACATTAAACTGCATCATTTTCAACAAAAAGGTGAAAAAATTGGGGTGTTGTAAAACTTTTGACTCATAGTGTACATCAGAGAGATTAAATCAGCAAGTTAATATCCTGTTTAGACAGGAAAAAAAAATCTCACCTGGCAGCAGGGCTCTTGAAAACAAAGAGCACAGCTATAACCACAAAACAGACTGGACCCAGACTTTTGGCCACCGTGATGAGAATGTTCTCTCGCTCTGAGAAGGAGAAGAAAGATCAGCTGTAACGAGCCATGCTTCAAGCCAAACACAAACTTTCAAACATGACATCAGCAGGCTCAGAAACACAACCCTTGGTTGGTCCTGTTTTGGTCCAACAAACGGGTTTGCTCCAGTCACTCCAGGTGGCTTTGTAGATTTTTTGTGGCTGGAATCTGGCTTTGATACAATATTCAACTCCTGCTTGGAAAACATGCCCATCAATCGTCATAAATTCTTGGCCTGAGTCGAGAGAGAGGTTCTGGAGGACAAAGAGAGTCAGAGCTGACGCTAAATAACCGCTGATGATGCAGATACAGATGTTAGTTTTTCTTTCTTACTTTCATCATATTAGATTGAGACCCCTTAAGACAGAGTTCATAGCTGAGGAGGCCCTTCAGGTACATGTGGTCTTTATAAGCTTCGCTGTGGACGCTGATGTTGACCTCCTTTGCAGTTGGACGGACCAAAACTTCAGGTGGTGGCGCCAGCTTAACTGCAAATAGATATTCACAGATGACTTATGGCACCTCCGCATCTGTCTGCAGGACAGTGTAGAAGACGCAGAAACAATCCTCACTGTTATTTTGTGGCAGGAACTCCTGGATAACATCATGACAGTCTGATCCCTCACACAGCTGGATTTTATATTCATCGAACGTACTAAAAATAGACCCGGGATCCTTGAGCTGACAGTCACAGCCGTAGTTGTGATTGGTGTACAGGAGTGAACAAGAGTTTGTATTCCTAATACAGAAGACAGCAACGATCAATCGATCAATCAATGAGTGTTACATGAGCTTTGTCAGGGCTCAGAGAAGTTCACAGAAACACGTTTACCGGCCAGAGAGGCTGAACTTCAGGCTGTAAAGCTTTGACTTGTCCACAGACTCATTCCTGAAGACACAGCTTATGGTTTGCTGGAAGTCATTCACACACGAAACACCTGGGCAGCAGAAAAAAAAAGAAAAAAGAAAGGTTTGGTAAAAAATTTGGTTTAATAAACCAACGCAGTCACATCTGGTATTTTAAAAAAAAGCTCTTATAACAGGTTTATTTTCATGTTCTTGAAGTAAAAATCTCTGTAGCTTAAAAGTTTCCACATACTGAAACTGTTCTGCTGCTCAAATGTCAAAGGAAATTAAAGATAACAGATACAATGAAGAGATAGTATTTTCTGTGACATTTGAGTAATAATATATTTTCCTGGAACCTCCATCTGTGGTTGATGACTTAGTTCAAATGTCAGAAACACATGTAGCTCACAAGATGAGACAGACACACACCACAATCTGATTGGTTACATCTCCACGAACGGCTAACGGTACTTGAGATGCTGCTGGCCTCGGTGCGGACACCAAGACAGACCAGAACACAAAGGAGCCGTCCCCTCTCCATGTCCCTGTGGACATCAAGAAGACATCCTGTCATGTTCTGATCCAGACATTTCTGTGACTTAAAACTTTACAACACTGTAATCATGGAGATAAAAAAACAAACAAACAAACAAAACACTTCTCTGAAGACGTGAATGTGATATAAATGTAGGTTTAAATGAGTTTTAAAGAGTTTCAGGTACTTACAGGTAGCAGTGGAGTGGACAGCAGCTCAAGTGTGAAGAAGCTCTGATTGTTATACGTGAATGAGTCTTGAGAGGAAATTGACAGAGGAAGTTATTTTCTACGCAGCAGGTTTTTCCCTTTATCTGATGTGGGCTGTCGTGTCATGGTGGTTTTTTAAAAAAAAAAAAAAATACAAAATCAAATGTTCTTCGTTACTGCAACAGAAAAGGTTTTTCTCTCTGTTAGTGTTAGGACAGGTCCAGGTTTCTTTCCAAGAGAGAGTTTTTTTGTCACTGTTGGGCTTTGCCATGTGCTCGGGGGTCATGCACTGGGTCCCTCAGGAGCGCCTGGAGACAACTTTGTTGTAAATAAGTGCTATATAAATAAATGAAACTGAATTGGTGATGAAGGTCCAGACGTTACATTGATTGATGGTTGGAAGAAGAACTCTTCATCTCCGTCGCTACAGCAACACCAGCTCTGCTTTAACTCATTCATTTCTATTTCTGCTTTATTTAGTTATTGATTTGACAGGAACATTTTCTAAAAAAAAACAACTTGCTGAAAGGCTGATCTTCATCCTTGCTCACCAAAAGGTATCCTGAAAAAATAAAAAGTGTAAAGTATACCATGTAGAAAAAAACAAAACAAAAAAACAAAACACAGCATTTAAAGGACAAATTAAATTGTTGCAGATAAAACTAAATAATTATGAGTAATAATGCATTTTTAATAATAATGCATGCATGTTTATTGGCAGTAAACTTAAATAAATTAGATAAATTTTGAGGTTCTACACCTCCACTGCTACTTAAGGAGGACTGGTTCTCATCTTCTGACATATTCTAGCATCTCTATTATATCACATATGTTATATTTATTAGATTATTTTTGTTGTTAAGAAAGTTTTTGAAAACAGTGGAAAGAAAGAGTGAAAAAACAAGAGAGAAAGAACAAGCAAACAGCAAGCAAAAAGTGAGTGAACAGGGAATGAACAATGAACAAACAAAAGAATATAAGAATGAAGGAAAGAAAGGCAAAAGAATGAACGGAAGAGCGAAAGAACGTACAATCCGAGCAAAGAAACAAACAAATGAAAGAATGGGAACAAAAAAAAAACGATGATGACGAATGAACAAATAAAAGAAAGAACAAATTCATCAACAAATGAACAAAAGAAAGAAGGAATGAAAGAATGACAATGGTAGCTAGTGATCAAACAAAAAAAAATGAAAGCAAGAATGCAGGAACGGAGGACAGAGAGACAGAAGAAAGGATGGACGAACGAACAAATTGTCTTTTATTTTAAGAAAATATAGTTGTGTCTTCTTGTTACCAACCTGATTTTCTGAAGTTTAGTTGTTTTAAAGCATTTCATTTGATTACGTTTTTACACTTATATTGACGGCTCACATATAAGATCTCAGTCCATCCTATTAGATTATAATAAAATTAAAAGACTATTTGATATTCAGATTAAAGTTATTCCACCTATATTGGGGGCTCACTTCAATAAAAAGGTCTTAGTCTGTCTCGTCAGATCATCCAGTTTCGTCCAGTTTTGTTCAGTTTCATCCAGTTTATCTAGTTTTGTATCATTTTGTCCAGTTTCATCTAGTGTAGTTCAGTTGTTCAATTTCAAGTTTCGTTCAGTTTCATCCTGTTTCGTCCAGTTTCATCCAATTTTATCCAGTTTTGTTCAGTTTCTTCTAGTTTCGCCCAGTTGCAGTTAGTTTCATCCAGTTTCATTCAGTTTTACCCAAATTCATCTAGTTTTGTATCATTTCGTCCAGTTTCATCCACTTTTGTTCAGTTTTGTCCAGTTTCATCCAGTTTCGCCCAGTTGCATTCAGTTTAATCCAATTTTGTCCAGTTTCATCCAGTTTTACCCAGTTTCATCTAGTTTTGTCCAGTTTCATCCAGTGCAACATGTTGCTGCCATGTGATTGGCTGAATAGATACAGGTGTCTTCAAAATAACAGCAGTGTTTAAAAACATGAGTAAAATTTAAAATCCTTTTAAAAGCTTTAGTTTCCGAAAACACAAATGAAAACACCTAAAGAAGTTCAGAAAATCAGGCTGCTCAGCTAAGATGACAATGACTAAGCCAATGATCAGTTCCAGGTAATCAATAAGATCTAAAATGACCTGTGAGTTCTGGAACAAGCCAAGATATCAGCCAGAAGACTGGTCACAGAGAAATGGAGCAGCATTTGTGGACTGATGAAAGCTAGATGGATCTTTTTAAGTCTAGAGACCACGGACAGTTTATCGGCACGGCGGAGCAAGCATCGTGATTTACGGGTGGTGTAGTGGATCAGTGATCAATACTTGGTGGATCATGGATCAATACTTGATGAGGCCATGTTCTCTTCTGCGGAAGAGGAAATGTCCGTTAAATGTTTGTTTCAACAAGACAACAAGTCCAAACACACCAGGAACCAGCAGATCTGCTGGTACCAGACCAATCCTGGATGTGGATCCAGACCAGTACCGGACATGGATCCAATAGAAAACATCAAAGATGCTGTTTCTGAGGAAAATCCAAGAAATGCAGCAGAACTGTTGAGCTACCATCTTGTCAGGACTTTTCAGGGTTCTGAGTTGAAGTTATTTAGAGAGAACAAGTTCTCAGGGATTCTGATTGATGTCACCAGTAACCAATAGCCAGTAACCAGTAACCGTACAGGTTCTCAGGATTTCTGATTGATGTAACCAGTAACCAGTAACCGTACAGATTTTGAACAACTGATTAAAAAGCTTTAGAATCAAGTGTTTTTGTCCCAAAGCCAGAGAGAGATGACCTTTATGTACTGGACTACGGTGATGTCTCGTCTTTCATGGAGCTGTCCCTCACCACCGTCCTCTGTATACTGCCTCGTCCTCCTGTAGACTTAGATCTGGCATTTACGTATTTACAAAGTTATTCTGAATTTTTCTCCAACGTGCAGACTGATATTCATGGAAAGAGACTTATTTCTTTCAGCTGTAACCAAAGTCTGAACTGAGATGGCGAAACAATTATTTAAGTTTCCTCCGCCTGTAATCAGCTCCAGACTCACCTGAACCTCCAGGATTTGCTCTCATTACATGGTTCTAAACATCATTTCAATATTCTGGCTGTAGATGTGACTGATTACAAAGAAACCTTTACATGTCTAAAATAAATGGCCATTTTAGACTTTTCTAAAATAGGCCCATACTTCATATTCATTGCGGTGGACATACGATCTGGCTGCATGCGAGCTATTTTGCACCTTTGAAAGATGCAACCCATAGCGTGCAGAGTTAGTAAATCAGTTTATATATGTTTATTTTGTGCATGCAGTTGGTTTGCACTTATTTTAATATGCACCTACTTTTAGTAGATCCAGCCCTTAGATTTTTATGAACCCACTAATAATCATTTTTCTTGACTTTCTGGAAAGTTGTAAGATATTAAATAACTTAATTTCATGGTTTGATTTAAAAATATAGAATACGTGTACATATCTGGAAATAAAAGCTTTTATCAGGATTTTGAGCTCTGCTGACTGCTATTATTTTGAACAGTTGACGACAGCTGATTGTAGATATAAATGTCCGAAATCATCATCAGCTCAACAACATGAAATATGAACTAGGCTTCAAGTGAATATTTATTCCTTTTATCTTCAGTGCTTTATCTTCAGTTTGATCTGACAGAATGCATTCACAGCAAAGCTGCATTTGCTCTTTTTATCTCTCATTTCACCAAAACCTATTTGTTCTTTTTGGTTTGAAGATAAAAAACAAAACAAAAAAAAGCAACAACACGTCTGCTGATGAAACCCAAAAAGACTTAAACCTGAACGAGTGAAAGTTTACAGCTGTGAAGAGAAAAAGAGCCCATGTTGAGGTAAATGCACAACCCCCCCATCATCTATGAGTTTGACTGGGAGAAATACTAATGGGTGAAAAATAAAGACATTATGAATAAAACACAGCTGTTTTGACCCAGATTTGCACCAGGCAGGATGGATGGTTGCAGTGGTTGCTGACTGAAGACTGCAAGTTCAGGGAAACGTGATCTGATATCATGATCATGTGAAAGCTGCAGTTCAAGCACAAAAAACATGCATGACCATGAGAAATGAAGATGTACAGTACAAAAAACACAAAAATATGACACATTGTTGGGTATGAAAATCAAAGCTGAAATAGAATCTGCCTCTTTGTTTCAATAAATAAATATGTAGTGTTATTTATCTGAAGTTAATCTTAAGATCTGGTGAAGACCAGACAGTCTTTTTAGTATATACTGACATAAAAAGGACCACGTAAGACTGAGGTAAAACAGACAGGCTGAAGATGTACAACAGGACTCCCCCCCAGCAGCATACTCGGTCCAAGAACAGAACCCTGCAGTACTCCACAGCTAACCCTAGTACGACTGGAACAATTCCTATTAACATGGATTTGCATATTAATTTGGATGGTCTGTGGGCAGATACGGTGCTACTGGGTAGTGAGTGGGTGACTGCTACAGAGAAGAGTTTAGGTCAACAACTCTGCCACCTGGTCTGGACTCTGGATTGTCAGAGTTTAGGACTATCAATCAACTTGTTCAGATTTCTGGATCAGAGAGCTGCTCCATCCATAGTGGGATTCAGACATATGGAGTTAGAACAGTCTCAACAGACACAAATGCACAGCACGATGCGCAAATGCACAGGACAAGGTTGGGGGGTTGTTTTCTGTTTTTCCATTTTAAATGAAAAAACAGGAAAACTATGAGCCGTAGATGAAGAAGCAGAACCCTGTGAATGTCTCTCAGCTAAAGCCGCAGACGCGACATCTTCTACGGAGGTTGTGTTCTGAACTGAACCTCCTCACAGACATGGGAGAGCAGCCTCGGGCACCAGCGCGCTGAAGAGTGTCACTAATTTCACCGTGTGTATTACCACGCTCAAAAAGTTGAAAAATTCTTGCATTAAAACACTCAAGTGTGGCCATAACTGGTCCCAGTACCTAAAAAATATTAATTGTGAGGTAGACGCTTCTGTGGTTTCTGAGTTAGCTGAGAGACATTTGCGGGGTTCTGCTTCTCCTTAATCCGTGTATCATTCGTTCTATTTTCAATTGTCAATCAAAACTTAAAAAATGAAAAAGTAATGCCTTATTTTGTTTTTCGTTTTTTAATCTAACACAAAAAACAAAAAAATGCCTGGTTTTTCATATTTCAATTTTATACTCGGATCAAAAATAAATGAAAAAAATGGGCCTAAGGAATGAATTTGATTCTAATATTTAATCGGTCGGGTTTACGTGACCTGGAAGTTTGGTAATGAGCGTTAGCCAAACATTGCTAGCTGCAAACAGCAGCATCGTCTTATGAGCAGCAGGCCAGCAGCCCTCTCCAAGAGCAACAAAGATACGGTGAACATACAATGAACACCATATTTAGTTCCTGAGGACTAAATATGGTGTTCTTTGTATTATTTAGTGTTCAGGGGATGGAATATTTTGTCAGTATGACCAATCTTCTCATTTTTGGCAGTCCTTAAAAGGTATTCGGTCACTTTTGAAATGTCTTAGCCATGGGTGCTCTTGGAGAGGGCCTTGCAGTTGAAGCTGAGCCATGAGCAGAGCCCGCAGCAGCACTTGCTGGTCGGCAGAAGGAGAAGCAGGTAGGGAATGATCCAGGCACACTGGCTTGCTGACAAACATTGTCGCTCTCTCCATGCACTTCATAATGTCCCGATACTGCAAGGTCAACAGTTCTGAATTGACCCTCATTTCCAGGGAATATGGACATGTTGTTATCATCAGTGATGTAGAGACTGGAGTTTTGAAGCTGTGAAAAAGTAGAGTGAGAGGTTTATGCAAAATGTAAGCTAGGCTATGTTTTGTGGTTAAAAGTAGAGTGCAATTTCA
>JBAMYA010043641.1:0-13180 GCA_037176975.1 Arrhamphus sclerolepis | reverse complement strand
TGGACTAGTTACACCTGGACTCTAGTGTCACCTGGACCAGTGTTACTTGGGCTAGTTACACCTGGACTCTAGTGTCATCTGGACCAGTGTTACTTGGGCTAGTTACACCTTGACTCTAGTGTCACCTGGACCAGTGTTACCTGGACTATTGTTACCTGGATTAGTGTCACCTGGACTAGTGTCATCTGAACCAGTTACACCTGGACTAGTGTCATCTGAACCAGTTACACCTGGACTAGTGTTATCTAGACTATTGTCACCTGGACTAGTGTTACTTGGACTAGTTACACCTGGACTCTAGTGTCACCTGGACCAGTGTTACTTGGGCTAGTTACACCTGGACTCTAGTGTCACCTGGACCAGTGTTACTTGGGCTAGTTACACCTTGACTCTAGTGTCACCTGGACCAGTGTTACCTGGACTATTGGTACCTGGATTATTGTCACCTGGACTAGTGTCATCTGAACCAGTTACACCTGGACTAGTGTTATCTAGACTATTGTCACCTTGACTAGTGTCACCTGGACCAGTGTTACCTGGACAAATAACACCTGGACTGGTGTTACATGGACTAGCTATACCTGGACTCTAGTGTCACCTGGACCAGTGTCACTTGGACAAATAACACCTGGACTGGTGTTACATGGACTAGCTATACCTGGACTCTAGTGTCACCTAGACTAGAATCACCTGGACTAGTATCATCTGGATTAGTGTTACATGGACTAGGTACACCTGGACTCTAGTGTGTACTAGTGAAACCTGTAATATTGTCACCTGGACTGGTGAAAGCTGGACTAGTGAAACCTGTACTACTGTCACCTGGACTGGTGAAACCTGGACTAGTGAAACCTTTACTAGTGAAACCTGGACTAGTGAAACTGGATTTGGATCACTTTTGCCAAGTGTTTTAGTGGTTAGGACCCAAATGCAGGGCACCAGGAGGCAGGAGTAATCCAAACAGTGCCTTATTCTTGACACAAAAATGTGCCAAGACTGCGATCGGGGATGAAGACCAAGACCAAGACCAAAGCAGTTAGAAACAGCAATGAAGGGTCACAGTACGAACCACCAAGGAGGAACACCAAGGAACGATAATATGTAGTAAAGTAAAACAGAACAAAACAGACTGTCAAAATAAAACAGGAAGTAGAAACACAAGACAATAAGAACGTCAACACTGAACAAAACCCAGATCCTAACAAAGCAATAAACCAAATCCTGATCTTAACAAAGACGAAGCAAACCCAGACCCTGACAGAAGCACCAAACTAAACCCCAGACCCTGACAGAAGCACCAAACTAAACCCAGACCCTGACAGAAGCATCAAACTAAACCCAGACCCTAACAAAGCAATAAACCAAATCCTGATCTGAACAAAGACGAAGCAAACCCAGACCCTGACAGAAGCACCAAACTAAACCCAGACCCTGACAGAAGCACCAAACTAAACCCAGATCCTGACAGAAGCACCAAACTAAACCCAGACCCTCAAAGAAGCACCAAACAAAACCCAGACCCTGACAGAAACACCAAATTAAACCCAGATCCTGACAGAAGCACCAAACTAAACCCAGACCCAAACAGAAGCACCAAACTAAACCCAGATCCTGACAGAAACACCAAATTAAACCCAGATCCTGACAGAAACACCAAATTAAACCCAGATCCTGACAGAAGCACCAAACTAAACCCAGACCCTCACAGAAGCACCAAACAAAACCCAGACCCTCACAGAAGCACCAAACTAAACCCAGACCCTGACAGAAGCACCAAACAAACCCAGACCCTGACAGAAGCACCAAACTAAACCCAGATCCTGACAGCAGCACCAAACCAAACCCAGACCCTGACAGAAACACCAAACTAAACCCAGACCCTGACAGCAGCACCAAACTAAACCCAGACCCTGACAGCAGCACCAAACTAAACCCAGATCCTGACAGCAGCACCAAACTAAACCCAGACCCTGACAGAAGTACCAAACTAAACCCAGATCCTGACAGAAGCACCAAACTAAACCCAGATCCTTACAGCAGCACCAAACTAAACCCAGATCCTGACAGAAGCACCAAACTAAACCCAGATCCTGACAGAAGCACCAAACTGAAGCCAGACCCTGACAATGATTGTCTGTGGTGTTACCACTCCTCTGGTGGATAAAATCAACCTCCAATTTTCACTACTTACAGTACATAAGTTCTGTACATAACTGTTTCCAGGTGGTTCTGTTACCTTCTCTACAACTCTTTCTTTTTCTCAGAACTATCCTCATTCATGGCTCGAGGCACTTGAATTCAGCCTGTGATAGACCAACAAGGGACCTTCTACACCTGTAGGTCATCAGACATCAGGTTTTCAAGGAAGTTATATTACTTCGGATATTTTTCTTCATTATTGTACGCAGTGGCAGGAAGCAGTCATCTGAGTCCACATTTAAGTAATAGGAACTGACTGCAAATGAGTTTGTCACCATCAGTAATTTTAATGCACAACAAACAACAAAGACTGGAAAAGCAGGGAGAAATGTAACAAAGGGACACCAAGAGAGGACAAGAAAATGGTGGAGTACTTCTTTATTTCTAGCCAGATCACCTTTCTTCCATGTAGTTTAGAGACCTGAGGGTATTAGTGACAGCTTTGTGGTTTTCTTTGGTCCAAATCCCAACTAAGAAAGTTAATTAAGTCTATGTTTTAAACCCTGACATGAGCGCAGAAGCAGGTGCCGTCGATATCTTCCCTGACTGCAGAGCAAAGATGGAAATTATGATACAGCACAAAACCTGTTCTGAAGGGTAACTCACACCTTTAGTGGAGGTATAAGATACCCTCACTTAAAATGTGAAAAAAAAAAAAAAACATATTTAAAAATACTGTAATCAGATCTCAGATTACATCTTTCAGTCAGGTTTAGATGTTGCTGCTGGGTTGTGGCCTCAAAGATTAGACTTCATTAGGTTTAACAATGTCATTTTAACGATGTCGGTTTAACAATGTCGGCTGAACAAGTCCACTCATGCAGTGGATGTGTGACGATGTGCTTCTGTTAGCCTCTGATTAGAGTGAAAATTAGAATATTTCTCATTAAAAAGGTCATGTTGTGATGGTACCAGGGCGGCTATATTTTAATTGAGCTGCTTAGGAAAGTTTTTATACACAAACACACAGCTTTCTGTTTTGATTCTCTTTTTTTTTTCTTTTTAATCAATAACATGTGCACATAGCACGCACCTAAAACACAGTGCCAGCTCCCTGTGGGCCAGCAGCAGAGTGACCACATAAAACTGGCTTTTCGTGACATTTCCAGCATGACATTTGTCTGGTGGACCATCTGCGAGGGCCAACTGGCCTGTGTCACAAACAAAGCCAATAACTGGCGACTGACAAAACATGAACACTGGCACATTTTCATAGAATAGATCCACGCAGACCCACAAATATGTATCTTTAGACTGAATTTTTAAACAGGGAAATGATAAGAAGTGATATTCAGTCATAGCTTCCAGCAATGTACAAGTTAAAAATAATAAGAAATGAGATACTAATCTGTATCTTTATAAAGAAAATAATCGCCAGTGGCTCATTTTGTTGATCATTACATGTAAAAAAATAAAGACATTGGAAACATAGAAATAATAATTAGACTGAAAAGGATGGAGGGATGACTGAAATTAATAAAAGGAGACTAATGACCAAAGGGCTACGTCTGGTTTTCAAATCTCACGCCCATGTAGATGTGCCAAAACTGCAGTTCCCTGACTTACCAGCTGAGGCAGTCTCCAAACAGCATCCAGGTTCTGTTGAACCCCATATTAAAATGTCCAACTGTACCAGAAAAAGTAAACATTATTACAGCCTGGTGCAAAAAATGGTATTGGTCTCCGAAGCCTTTTTTATTAAAAAAAAAAAAAGAAAAGAAAAGAAAAACAATCTCATCATTTAAAATGACATCAGCTAGTGGTTTCAGATATGTTTTGCAGCTATGAACAAAATGTGCTCTTGCCTCCAACCATGTGTAGTCATTCTCAGAGTCCAGCTGCTTCCACAGCTGGATTAATGAGATGACAAGCTTACCTGAAGCTTCTAAGATTGAGATTGATTATTCTTAGTCAGCGTTCACAAATCCACAGCAGGTTTTTAGTAAGGAGGTGATTTGTGTGAAAATCTACACACACTTTTCTGAAGATTTCATGAATGAGCGTTAATATGACTTAGCCTGGTCCTCACCAGACTCTTGCACTTCATTTCATTCATGCGTACAGTCTGGCCACTTGCAGCTGGCAAATGTTTAGTTCCTGGTGGTATCTGAAGTTTAAAATGATTGGCCTACCCGTAAATCAATCAGCAACATTCAGCGTGTATCCGTGTCCTCCGGCATTGTTGATTTCGTAGAATTAAACTGGACTACAATTTCCAACTCTGCGCAAGCGGCTATGTCATGGTTTTTAGACACACTTTCTGTTTGTTGATTCATCGGCTTATTCGTTGCCAGACTAAACTTTCCCAGACGCAGTGGTGAAGTGAAATCAAACTGATCAGAAGTGCAAGAGTCTGGTGAGGATCAGGCTAAATACGACTTGTTGTGCTGCTAATTACTCAAACATATCACTGTGACCAACTCTGGATAAAAGACTACCTCTCATTTTTGGATTAATTGAGGTTTGGCAGCATCAGCCTTGACCAGTAAGGTGTGAGTCAGAAAAACGAACTTCAGAAAACCTCAGGTGACATCACATAAGGATTGTCCAGTTGTTTTTATACAGTCTGTGGTTTAAAAAAAAGCTCAGTAGAAACAGGATCCATGAGTCCATGAGATATAGATACATACAGATATTTTTGCATTTACCGTGTACCACACCCCTCCCTTTCTGCTTGCATTTTTTTTAATGTGTCCTTATCAGAGTTCCCAGAAGGCATTGACTCTTGTCAGCCGAACAGTTTGGACTTCTGTGAGTTCAGCGTTGGCTCGCTGCTCATCCACAGCGTGAGGTACCAGGTGATTCTGATGAATGATACCGAACATCTCTGCACTGGGCTTGGCCAGCTGAAAGGAGACTGACCAGAGGGGTTGTATCTCCCAGTATGCCCAGCAGAGGCTGGGAGGTCTCGGGTCCAGTCTGCAGATACCACAACAATGAAATGGATTGAAAGATCGCGTCCATGTTGCCACGTCTTTGAGGTCAGGCGGACAAAAGCACATTATGTTTTCATTTTGTGACATTAATGACATCTGAAGACGATACAGGTGCATGCGTCAGAGCAGCCGATCTAAAGTGGATCCACTTGGGCTGAGCGCTTTTGTTCTCGCTCTAATGTGACGCAGTTCAGTGTTCATTTACATTCATTTGAAAAATAGGACACTTCCCAAGAGAATCTCCATCTCTCTGTCTCTCACACACTTGTTCTGCTGTCTCTCTCTCTCTGTTTCTCTCCTTCCACCTTTTTCCTGTCTGCCCATTTGTTCTTGTTCTCACACCCACATCCCTCCTTTTGTATGTTCTCCTTCCGTTCATTCTTCTTCTCACCCTGCCATCTTTTTCTCACTTCCTACACTCTGTCAGAACCAGCTGGAATCACACAGTGGTCGACTCCCTCTGCTTCTCTGCTCCAACACCTCGTCTCTTACTCAGTGGATCGGTCACTCTTTCACTTGTTTGCTTTCTCCGTCTCTGCTACTTTTTCTGTTGATCTTAAAACTGATTGTATTGAGTGCATTTCAGGGCGTAATCCTTGTCGCGCTCAAGCACGAATGACCCCTAAAGTTTGGTTTGTTTGGCCAGTGAGAATGCACAGCAGGATTCCTGGTCTCTGGCACATCCAAACAACATCGGAGACATAAACCTGAAAGGGTTGTCATGGTACACTAAATGGACAGACGTATTGGGCCACATCTGTTAGTGGCTTCAGTCGGACCTGTTGCCACACATGTAGAAAATCAAGCATTTAAAAGTATTTGTGATACAGAATGGATAACTTTCATGCACTCTGTTACTTCAAATATGGCACTGGTTATACCCAGATGTGTTCTATAGATATAAACTGTACAATATGAATAGATTATCTATTTAATATCATAAAACTCCAAATATGCTTTTTTCTCAACTTTGGATTTTAGCATCTACACAACCCTGAAAAAATTACGTGTGAGTCCAAACCAAGTAGCAACCATCCCACCTCCAGATTGAAGCTCACCCAGTGTTTTGTTGCAGTTTCTTGACTGACCACTAGGTACTGGGTTCAAAACAGAGAACATTCCCATTGACTCCCAGGTTAACTGGTCCAACTTTGCAGCAGAATTAAACATTTTTACAGCCTGGTACCAAAATCAGTTCTGGTCTCTATAGTTAGATTTTACATCCATGACAATTGTACAAGGGATGAATCTTTTGTAAATTTATATTAAGGAATAAAGATGACCAATCAGATGCCTGGACATCATTTGACATGCTTGACTGACAGCTAGCTATTGGCTTTGACAGCTTTGTCCCGCCTCTTTGCAACATGGTGCCCTGCTGTCCAAAGAAAACTGGGCTTCAAAGGCTAAATATACAAATGTACCATGTGACCAGACAGCTTGTCCATAGTTATTTACAATCAATGATCAAAACCAAAAAAAGAAAGAAAAAGGAATCCAAAAATCCTGTATACGGTAGGTCCCTTTAACTGGTCTGTGTGAACGTCACCAATGTAATCATGCAGATTCTATGGGATCCTTTTGAAAGTGTTTTCTGAAATGAATAAAACCTTTTTCTAGCTAAGGGGTTTAAACGTACAAAGCTGCCATTAAGACCACGTCTCCCAACCAGCTTCCAGGACAGTCCAGAGACGTGTCAGTAAATGTCAACCATGACTCAGCAGTGTGTTCTCACCACCATCACTTATAAGCTAAGAACAGTAAGGAGCGATTGAATGCCCGAGGAAAGTGGCATCAATCAATAGCACGTCAGTTATCTGTTATCCTATTGAATGAGGTTAATGAGAGACAGAGTTTAACTGTTCAATGGCATGACTATAAAGTGTTTGTGTGCTGCTTCGGACTTTCAGTTTCTGTCCTTTTTGCATTTACCCTAGTTTACATTCCCCACCAGTTTTTGGATTTGACATGTGACAGGAGAAAGCATCTATATTTCTATTCCGTTCCAGAAAACATATAAAGTTAAGGGGTCAAGAATAGGGGTCAGATCACACCTTCCCTTGATTGCTTTGCACTAACGCTCCCCAGGGTCTCTTATGAAGAGACCTTTCGTGTGTTTGTATGTGTGTGTGTGTGTGCGTGCTGTAGAATGAAACAGACAACAGTTTTGTCCTTAAGAGTGCATACAGTGAGTCATCTCAGAAAGATTAAAACCAGAGTTTTATAATGCAACCACCGCCTGCAGATTTGCAGCATGAAATGTAAAATGCCACCAGAAATTCTCACTATATCAAAAATCAAAATGACACACTGTCATGTAGGTGAAACTTTGCTGACCTGCAGCTTTGATTTAAGAGGTTTTACAAAAATATTACATGATCTATTTAGGATTTACTGCCATTTTAAGCTAAGTACCTCTGTTTTTAGGGGCTCAAATGTGTTTAGTTGATTGACTGAAAGGAATTGAAATGGCCAGATGTGGTCCTTTCCCTCCTCATTTCAAGATAAATGAAGCAGATAAATAGAGTTGATATGATTGAGTTGGCATTTGGCATCTGATTGACTGTAAATATCAATAAAAGGTCCATGGAGATCTCAATGCAAGTGAAGGAGACAGCCACAAGAGTGAAAAAAAACAAAAACCTCCAACATAAATCAATAATAGAGAGAGCAAAAACAGTAGGTGTGGCCAAATAAACAGTTTGATGTTGAAAAGAAAGAAATCCCTGGTGAGCTGAACAACTTCAAAAGTCCTGGAAGACCATAGAAGACAACTGAAGCTGATGTTAACACAGTCCTCTCCTTGGTGAAGAAAAACCTCTTCAAAGGTCAAAAACTGTCTGGAGAAAGTAAACGTGTCATTGTCAACATCTACATGAATGTAAACACAGAACAAAGTTCAAACCACTGGTAACATTCAACAACAGGAGAAAAAAAAGACTTTGGCAGAGATCATCGAAAAGCCTCCTGTGTTCTCGAACCAGATTCTTTGGGCTAAAGAATTCAAGATAATCTGACCACATCACTCAGGGGATGGTGAGTCATCAGTCAGACAGATACCAAAGTATCTTTTTTTTTTTCTTTTTGGTTCCCTGGTTGATGAAACTTTATTGGCTGTTGCAGTAGAAGCAAAAGGCCCTTACACACTGGCTGTTCTTCACAGAACATTTCCATCTTTTCCGAGTCTCTGTGCATCTATTTTCCCAAAATTCATTACATACATCATTACATACTGCAAAAGCAACTCAAGACTTTTTGAAGGTAAAACAATGGAATATACTTCAATGACCAACTCAGTTTACTGAGCTCAGCCCAGTAGTACATGCTCTTCAGACACTGAGGATAAAAACTGAAGGCAAAAGGGTCCATAAACAAGCAGCAGCTGATGAATTTGTTGATGTAAGTGAACTCCAGACTTCACACACCGACTACGAATGATTATCAGCCAAGGACTTCAAGTTGGGCTCCTTTCACTCCCGCTAACAGCAGTCCTGTGAGAGCTTCACCCCTCCCTGCAGCTACAACAACAACATAACACCTCCACCAGGAGCATGGTCTATGCAGAGGACGGGTAATCACTGCTATCAGAAATTACGCAGATTCAAGTTTGCTCCTCGGGGGCTTTTTAAGTCTGAAATGCAGCAGGCATGATATTCATGAGATGCTTTTAACATTTAACTCAAACTGCAGTTCTTGTGGTCATTTAGCTTCAGCTGCTTGTTATGTGCAGATTTTTTAAGTCAGAAAAATTGGGCGTATGAGCGCGTATGTGCTGTAATCAGTGAGATGCAGGGGTAGAGATGGAGCTCAGCGGGCTGTACTGCTGAGAGCAGAAATAGAGCTTTTACTCCCGCTGCTAGTCCAAAACCTACTTGTTTGTTCTGTGTGTGTGTCTACATGCTGCATGTGTGTCTCCTCAGACACTGCATTTGCTGATATATTTCTAAGTTTGCTTTTCCGCCATGGGATCCTTTCATATGGTACAAGAACAAAGTGTCATGCAAATCCCTCAGTGGAACGTCTTTGTTTTAGGAAAGAGTTAGAGATAAAGGACAAGAGCACGGAGATGGAGGACAAGAGTGAGATAATGATGCTTTTAAAGAGATGAAAAGCAGAAATGCTAATTCAAAGATGCCTGTAGAGACAGAGAGAAGCAGACAATAATGGAGAGTTCTGTAGGCTTTGTGTTTTTCCTCTGTTGAGGATCTCAACAATGAGGCCAGACTCCTACCAGCGATATGTATGTCCCTTCTGTCTCGGTTCCATGGTATCAAAACTGGAGTGTTAAATGAAGCCATATGAAGGTTGAGAGCCTTGTTGATGATGATTGGAGGTAATCTACCTACACAGAGCATCACGGTGCTGGAGTCGCAAGTATAATTATTACACAGAATGAGAAAGAGCCACAGAAAGTGACGGGGGAGAGACTATTTATAGCTGATTGCTAACGGTCTCCACATGAGTGCATGGAGCTCAAGCATCGAGGATGGAATTGGTGGATGAGTGGAAAACAGATTACAGTTAAGAGGCAGAAAATTTCAGGTAAATTTCCAAGACACTTTACTGAAATTGTCCATGGGGAGTCAAGATGGTACCATTTTTGCCATTTCAGACGAAAGGTGTGCAATCATGGGAAAAATTGGTCATTGTAGCTCGAAGGCTGGAGTTGTACATTTTTGCAGTGAGGCAGGCTTGAGATCAAAGACAGATTATTTAGTCCAAATCCCAACAGCGCACCTAAATTTTGTTGTATATTCATGTACAATGACAATAAAGCACCTAATCTAATCTAATCAGATTAGATATCAGATTCTAAACAGTGCCAGAAGTCTTAGTGTGTCTGCAAGTCACTGCCTCGATCTCTTTCAGTGGACAACCACTGGGAATGCATCATGATATGTCGTAAGGATAAGTGTGCCCACACAGCACATTAGACCAGAAATGTGGAATTCAATTAAAGAAAGCCACTTTCTTCTTCTTTTTATTTCTTTTCAAAACACACGAACACCACTATGACAAGCGCCAGCTTTCGACTCACCAGCGCATTGGCAGCAGCCTGAGGTGGACACGCCAGTGACGCAGTATTTAGAGCCCATAATACACTGGAGTTTACTTCCATTGTAGTCACAATTAAAAGTATACTCAGCTGCACAGTGCAAGCAGTAAATTTATCTACCCATGTTCACATTGTGGTTTGCATTAATTCTATTATAAGACTGCAAAAACTGTTGTTTGAACCCAGCCTGAAACTGTCATTGAAACAGTGTCAGCTGACGGGTCATTTTATAGTTTGATAATTTCAGAAAGTAATGCTTGTTGAAATGTTGTAGCTTCGCTTTATAATGTTACAGAGCTCCAGGTCCAGAGCGGCCAGGACCCACACTGGTTCAGCTCTGGTGTGGAGTTCCATGTGAAATGTACATTTACTTTGGGCCACGTCATAAAGTGAGGCTAGCGCAGCTAAGGTTAGCCTAGACTACGGGCTTTCACTTGATGGTAGTATCCATAGAGTATAACATAACATTTAATTCAACTATAGACAACATTTGAACAAGCATTACTTTCAGAAATTATTGAGTCATAAAATTACTCAGTCAGCTGTGCGCTGCATTTGCGCTGCTAAATGGCAAACACGAACAAGGTTGTTCATGTTTAACTGTGATAGAAACGCAAAGCTCATTATTTTAAAGTTCTTCCATCTCCCTCATCTGCTGACCTGCCACAGACAGTGGGTCCAGATCCTCCGTCAGAAGAAGTCTGCTGGCTAATCCTGCTGTGTCTGAGCTCCTCAAAGCAGTCGACCCTGAAGTGGTTCACACACACAACAACATTCTTTCACATTGTTGCTGGAACACGACCTTTGAAAATGAAATCAAGCCACACAGTTCTTCTGTTCTCTTTGGCTGGAAGAAAGTGTGAGGACTTGTGTCGTTCTTCGCATCCATCAGCGCAACATTTCATGTGTGATTTGCCTTTGCTTGTAGTCATGGTGCAGGTGCTCGTAAAACCAGCAAAACAAAACCAGCAGATCTTCTACTAATCCAGTGGGTGGGGGCTCTGGGAGGGGTTGATACGTGAGGGGTGGTGTCAGGGTTGGTCTTCCCTGCACCGACATCACAATAGATGAGGAATCTAAACAGCACATGATTCCTGACACCAAAATAATTCACAGAAAAGGGATGGATGGTTTGTTTCTGTACTTGGAGTGTTTATAGGAGCAGGAGAAACCCAAATGGAGATATAAAAGGACACTAAAAGTGATTTTAGCAGTTTAGGTCTCCTTTAATCAAATGCCGATCTAGTTTACTGGCTATCTCACTGCAGTATGAACACTATGTAATGGCTGCTTTAATACCTTAAACCTACATACATAATCAGCCCCTCAACAATTTATTTGAAGTGTTAAACGTACACAGTAAGGAGTTTCAGGTGTTCATTTGGTCTCAGGTATGACTCTGATAGCACTTGATGTCATCTGTGGAAGATGATTTCAGCCCACAATCCACCTTAAAAACCACAGGCCCCAAAGGATCTCTTGTGAACATAGTGCTGTTATATCCAGGACCTGGTCAATGTGGCCACATCGTAAGCAGAGATTCCCCAGAATCTGTGGCAGCGTTTCAGATGTTGTTTCTGACATTTTGATCGGAATTAATTTACATCAAAATGCCACGTCTCTAATTATAAATAAAGTGGTTGCTTTATATAATTTTACCAGAAGTGGTCCACAAAAATACAACCCCAGAGTGATTATCTTCAAATTCCCATGAAATCAAACTGTTTTTATTGATATTAGAATTTAGAAGTCTCAGAAAAGTGTTCAAAACTGTTAATAGAATTTGTGTGTTCATGTCAAAATATCAGTTTCATTTTGATTTGATGGAACATTTGATTGCTTAACAGCATTATGTCGTACAACAATGACGTGGGTCATGTATGGCTTTAAAATGGAGCTCACAGAAATCACTGCAAAATTACAAAAGTTCTTTTGTATCACTTTAATCTTTATCCTAGTTTTATACAATCTGGTCCTTATTTTAGTTGTTTGGACTACTTTGTACTTCAAGTACTTGCTTTAGTTCTTTGTAAGTGGTTCAGTGTAATGTAGGACTCTTGGCAGCACAATTAAACTTCTCAGTAATTCAACCAGTCTGTATCTATATTTCATTTAGTTTTGCTCAATTTCAAACTCAGGATCCTTATTTTCTTCATGTATATCTGCTCATCATCTGCTAGCTTCTCACCATATGGGTATAGTGTAAACATTAAACCCGGTGCCCTCCATGTTTTGTTGCTGTTTCATTCCATTGATTGTTTTGTCTTGTCTGTGTGTCACATAGGTACTACAGCGCCACCATCTTGCAGATGTCAGGTGTGCGGGACAACAGGCTGGCGATCTGGCTGGCGGGGCTCGCCACCCTCACAAACTTCCTCTTCACCCTCCTGGGAGTGTGGCTGGTAGAAAGGGCGGGGCGTCGGAAGCTCACCCTGGGCAGTATCTTAGGTAAGACACCAGGGGGAGGCAGCTCAAAGCGCCACACTATGAAGAGATACTAATGCTCATTTTTTTCCTTTAAAAAAAACAAAACACAACAGGTACATGTTTGAGTTTGAGTCTGTTGGCCATCGGTTTTCTGATCTCTGCCCAGCACAGTCCTCCCGTCACCTACCATCCACTAGATCCCGCCGTGTCCAACTCTACCTGCTCCAAGTACCAGTGAGAAAACACACACACACAATTCATGGACCCACGTCTGCTGAAAACAACAACCATCTCTTTTTAGCCTGCTAACTTCCCTATGTTTAGCCATAATCAAAAACTAGAAGGTAGTCACTGCATAATCCTTCATTTCCTGATTTAATATGATGCAGGAAATGCAGATGTGTGGCCTCCCAGTCCATCCCAAATATACAAAAGGAAATCCATCTCCATCCATCCATCCATCTTCTTCAGCTTCATCCGTTACTGGGTCGCGGGGGCAGCAGCCTGAGCAGGGACATCCAGACTTCCCTCTCCCCAGACACCTCCTCTAGCTCTTCTGGGA